>JAYRBT010000082.1:7759455-7899015 GCA_036023395.1 Myiotriccus ornatus | reverse complement strand
ATGTTAAATTTTTACAAAGTCAGATCTGCAACATAAATCAGGTTATTTAATCCTAGGACTGTCAGGAATTCCTCTGTGAGTGACTGTCGATGGCAGGGCAGCGACCACCGCTGACCTCTCCCTCCCGACGCTGCCGCACCCTTCGCATGGTGCCCTGCAGATGCTGCCGCCTCTCCCTGCCCCACTACCCCTAACCCATCCCCACATCCCACACCTGAACCCTTTCTCCTCTCCCACCTCTGTCTCCGGGGTCGCCCCACCCGCCTCCATCACACCCAGCGCTGAATTTCCCTGCCAGCCCTCGCTGCAGGTGCTCACTGAGCATCACACACCCGGCTCCTTGCTCGGCCAGTTCCCCTCGCTGCGGATGCGTCTGACACCCCACTCCTCCGCCACCGGCTGCTGCAGCCCATGGGAGGCAGAAAAAGCAAAGACAGGGAGGGAGATCCTGCTCAGATCCCGACCAGGGTTACCTCCGAAGCAAAGGCAGCGCCCGGGAAACGCAGCACAGGAGGCTGCGTAGCTCACAGAGGAGCCACTTTGGAAAGTCTTATGATTTGCCCGAAGGCTGGGTTTGTGGGATCAGTGACAGGAGGCGTGCCCTGTGCCGGGGGGGCCTGATCCCTGCCAGCTGCGGCGGTAAATCGTGGTTCGGTGGGTGTGCAAACACCCTCACTGGAAAGACTTCCAGCAGGGTGAAACAATGACATTGTTGCTTAACCTGGGTCTTGGAAATGTCGGAGCCATTTTTGCTGACCAAAAAAAAAAAAAACCAAAAACAAAGCAGGCAGATATTTCAGATACTCAAGAATTTCAGCCCACATTGATCAAATGTGTGAAATCAGAAGCAAGTAAAAGCAAGTCTTAGAAGGGGTGTTCAGGCATATTTATTTACTGACAAAGTCAGCAGCTCTGCCAATGGTAACAATAATTCAGACAGGGAAAATACAGTATTGCTCTCACTCCTTAGAGAGATACCAGTGTGAGGCTCAAGGGGACAATGCAGCAGCATCTACAGGAACTGTGCTGGATTTTATATTGACAATAAATATGAATAGTTTCAGAAAAATTTCAATTCTTTTATTTGCATGATTAATTCTACCACAGAAATAGCTCCACTGTAATCAGCAGAGCTGCATGAGCAAAGCAATTTAGTTCTGCTCTTAAGATTAAGCATTTTATTCTGAAGTTAATAATATGAACTTTAAATAATTTTCTTGCCTTCTATAAACAAGCTATTCTAGACATTTCCATCAGTTATTAATTCCATTACCTTCTTATAATTATTTCCTGTGTTTAGCATGGAATATAATTTGTGGCATCATGCAATTGATGCTACAAAGTGTTATGTGTCCCCAGAAAATTGTAGGGGTCAAAGCAAGTTGCTGTATGTTGCACAAATAAGCCAGTAAAGCAAAGAAACAACTTAGATTTATCTATTTTATTTGTGTTTGATATTTTCAGTGTGTCTGCATTTTAAATGTATTTTAATGTAAAGGTTAATGGAGTTTTAATAAAGGGCAGATGGCTACTTTAATTGCAGAACACCCAGCATACTCTTTAAAAACCTCTTTAGCTGGCTAGACAGATATTAATAATTCTGAATGCCATTAGAAAAAGCAGAGGTTTGAATCAAATGATTCCTCAGAGTTAAATTTATTATTAAACCAAAACTGCAATCATTGCATACATTTTGCAAAGAAAAATTGTATTATCAATATATTTCCCATCAAGTGATCCTGTGAACTCTCTATTATCTATTATCTATGGCTAAATTATATAGACTAAAGCACCAAATGTTCAACTTCCTATTATATGTTGCTTTTCAGCCAGGTGTCAACTTTCAGCTTTTTTTTTTTTTAGTTCTCTAAACATTTTGCCAGTCACTCAGTCTCCTCCCTGCTTCACTAATTTTTTATTTTTTTTTGCAAGAGCATGATTCCTGGATCACATACCATTATGCATGCACATCACAATCCCTGGTATGTGTCTTAAAAACAGAAGGAAAAAAAAAAAAAGGAAATAAAAAGTATGAGTATTTTGTACTAGGCCCCGTGCCAAGCAGAGCCTCCAGAAAATACAGTGAAAGCAAACTGTATCTATGAATATCTTCAGAGCAGCCAGTTCACTGGGAGTGGAAGGTGGCCAAATGCCATGCAGGAATGAAGAAGCCACAGGCACAAATACTGTGGGTCTTATCACCAAATTATTTGATTCTTTGAGTATTTAGAGTCAGGCACTTCAAAGTGCTAATTAAATCCTCAGGAGCTCTGATGTGAATCCGAAGGCACAGCAGAATGACCACGTAACACCTGAAATAATTTAAACTGGACAGCAATTTTCTGCCTTGGAAATAATTTCTCTAACCTCTTCCTGCCCCCACTGCAGACCCCTCTGCACGAGCCCGTGTACACCATAACCATCCCCATCACCCTCTGAAATTAGCAGTTACATTAACAAGGTTTTGAAATATTGTCTGGAATGTGGTTTGGGGCTCTACATGGGAAGAGAAGTAAGTTTTATATCATTTTATGAATGGACATTAATCAATGCTAAATCACAATGAGAGTCTTATGGAACCACATATTACAGTCTCCTAAATCGCAGGAGGAACTTGCCGTGACTAATTTCACTACAAAGACAAGTGATACAATCAATAGGGAGAGCAGTTCACATTTAGGTTTTACCACCTTAGGTGCATTTTGGAGCCCACCATGGATGGGAGAGACCTTTGGAGCCCAAGCCAATAACAGTAGTATTTGCCACATTATTAATCTGCCCTTATGATTCGTCTTTTATCCTTCCTGGCATTTATGTTGTTCCTCTGACATGCACAGTGGAGGCCCAAACAGTTGCAGAGCTGAACAGCATGAAGGTGAAGAGTTTCTGTTTGTACTCTGGAGAGGTATCAAGTATCTTGCTCTCCATCCATCTATTATTTCCCCAAATACTTCCTCTAAAATCAATTGGGAGAAGCTCTGTCTGGTCAGAGAGGGGGTCCTATGAAGACAGGGCTGGAGACAGAGGCTGGAACCACTGGAATATGAAAGCTCAAGGCACCCTCCAATATCTATGGACCAAAGGTCCTCCTGGCACACTCCCATTTGGAGGGACCAGTGACACAAGGTGAGTTGGGGACAGCAAAGTGCAACTCTGCCTGCTACAGGCGTGACCCTGTGCCAGGCTTTTCTTTGCCCAAGCCCATAGCTATCAGGGAGAGGCTCACCATCATCCCAGAAGTGGGTGGGAGGCAACTGCTCTATCCCAGCTGTTCAAGCACAAGTCAGTGAAGGATGCCCCAGGATGTCCCAGGGACCTGTGTACAGATATGGTATCAGACATGCAGCCCCCACAGTGGGCCCCAAGCTCTCAGGAGCTGGAGGGTAGGGTAAGGGAGCTGGACCAGGGAGGAGGCATCAGCAGGGATGAAGAACCAGGAGATTGGGAATGTTCATGTGAATCTGTGCTGGGGGGGAACCCAAGGGGGTGTTGCCTAAATGGCTATGGGAAATCAGTGGGTATCAGGGGACAGGGGAGTAGGCACCAGAGCAAGTCCCCCACAGTCCCAAACTGTCACAGCCCAGCCATGCTCTCCTGTCCCCTCAGTGCTTCTGGCAGCCCCCTCCCTGGAGCCAGCCTGTTCCTGGGGGACTGCTCCCTCAGCCTTGTGCATATTCAGGTACCCCTCATGGGCTTGTGGGGTCCTGCAAGACTCACAGCATGGGGACAGAGCCATCCCAGCTCCTGGAGAAGGTGGGACTGTGCAGAGTCTGTGGCTGCTCGGGGAGGGCGGGGCTGCACCGAGGGTAGGATGATCCTGGAGAGGAGTTAACCAGGATGATCCACAATACCCAACCTGTCTTCTAGGGCAATTCTCGGGGGTCTTTCGTACGTGAGAGAGGGAAGCAGAGAGGTGAAAGAGCGCTGCCCCCCCCCCCCGCTTCTGATACAGGAGGGACACACACTTCCCTCTCCATCTCCCGCACATCCCTTGGACAGTGTTTTGGGAGGCCCTGCAGACCGCCCCCGCCAGAATAGGTCTAGTTATTTTACACCCCATTACATATACTTAATACATGCTTAACACCCCGTTATTCCCCCTCTAGTGCCCATCACAGGCTCCTGCCCAGGACAGCAGCGGTGGGTGAGGGTGGTTGTGTGCGGAGGGTGTCTCCCTGCACAGCCCCTCGCCCCTTTCCCCTGGGGGCTGGGCGAGGGGGAGCCCCAAAGGCATTTCGCAGCTCCGGGAGCTGTACTGGAAAAAGCCAAAGCACAACAAACCCTCAGCTCTTCCCCTAAACGCCCAGGTTCGTCCTTAGCCGCCCGGTTCCCGGCAGCGGTGGCAGGAGGAGCAGCGCAAAGCGATTTTCAGACTTGCCCCTCGCGGCCGCGTTAGGAGCGCGGAGGGACCGCGGGGCGGCCGGTCCCGAGCGCGCAAAACACGCGCGGTGTTTCCCAGTGATGCATTTAGCCAGATGTTTAAGACGTATGAGAGAAGAGTAGTTAAAACCCACATTATATAGTTCTGCCTAGTCTAAAATTGCACGCGCTGACCCATATATTTTAAACTGTAAACGGACTCCAGTCACTTAAAATATTGCAACGTCGATAGGACTAATTAATTGGAAATAAGAAACGAAAGAATACAATTAAACGAGGAGAGAATCATTTTCTAATTTAATAGCGGGACATTTATAAAGATCACAAGCTAAAAGGCATCGAATGATCCTATCGACGGAGTGTTAAATCAGCGCGGCTGGAGGCGGGGCACGGCCCCGGCCCCTCTCCCTCTCCTCCGGGCCGCCGTTCCCACCTCCGCCCCCGCGGAAAGCCGCTCTCCGACCCGCACCCGCGGAAAGCCCCGCGCGGTGCTCTCGAATACGGTGATATTTTATTAGCCCCCATTTCCTAACAGTAATTTATTGCGATAAAACAGACACCCGAGGTCCTCTTAAATTGTCTTTTCATAATGAATAAATTTAAACTGGCTAATTAATATATAAACTAACCCAATTTGTCAGATTGATTTGTATTTTAGTTAATTGTGAAAGTAATTACCACATGGGCAAATTAACAGCTTTCTGGAAATGACCAAGGCAGGGTTTTTATTTCCTTCCTGGGTGAAGAAAATTCATTTTTCCCAGCTCTTGATGTGATGAATAAAAGTCATAAATCTGGGTGATTGGTGCAGGCAGAGTCTAAATGGCTTCATATTTCATTTTAGGTTTAATAGAAATATTCATGCTCTGTTTTAATGAAATTAAATTGAAGGGGGGTGGACTGAGAGGCTGTCGGTCGGGGCTTAAAGGGGCAGTGCACATCGGGTGGTGGGCTTTTCGTTGTTTTCTTGTGGACGAACAAAAACTGTCCAGCCTCCCTGGACAGACAAACCACCCCTGATGCGGGGATTGCAGAAGTAACAGGAAAAAAAAAAAATTACATTTTTTGTTTAACAAGAGGAAGCCTAAAGCAAGCCAGGCAAAACTTTGGAAATGGCTTGTAGGTAAGAAAAAAAATAACCAAAGCAAAAGCATCTTGAAAAAGTATCCCGACCTCCTAATGCAGGCGCAGCTTTTTGCTGAGATATGGAGCGGGGTGTGAGGTGAAGGAAGGCTTCTGGCAGACCGACCCTTCTCTCCAGGATGGACGTCTTAGAAGGCATGAAATGCCCTTTTCCCTGGAGGGACGTTGCGTAGGCGGTCACCCCTGAGCCCCCCAGCATGGACAAGGTGCTGGTGGAGACCCAGTTGCCTTTGGGACCTGCCCGGAGCCCTCCCGGGATCCCCAACTCCTTTCGCGGGAGAAAGAAGACGTTTGATAACGCACAGGCATTTTACAGCTGCCTGAAGGTGTTTATTGCAGCCGGAGTACCCGAGGGGGACTCATTTTCCCCCCAGAATAGCCGCTCACACCCGATGTCTGGGACAGCCCCGCAGCGGCCCCGGGGCGGGAGCCGCCGGCAGCCAGGGCTGCTCCGTAATGGATCTGATCTGTGACTTGTTGATTTCCCCTGAGCAAATAAGGCTTTGATGCAGTCCCGGCGAGAGTGGTTAGCTGATGAATTGACAAAAACTAATCAGCTTTATTGGGAAACAGGTTAAGGGCAGCAGAGTGTCAATAATTCTCCGCCTGACCCCCTCATCCATTAGGAGAGGCAGCTGATTAGACCGAGAAGACCCTGTGCTTTTTGCACTGAAATTGCTTTCATAAACTCACCATTATTAGCAGTCAATGCAAGCGGCTAATTTAGAGGAGACATCCCGAGGATGTCACATTTATCAGGGAGGTTTATGTATCATTATCTCATTTACAGAATGTCGCAGTGTAATATGTGTTTTTGGCAATAGCGCTGGCCCCGCGCCTGCGGTTTGTAACGGCTTTGGGGACACCGGCCGGCGTGGGGGGGGTTAATTCGGAGAAGTGAGAGACCCCCCAATGCAGGGCTCCGGACGGTCCGCTGTTCCCACCGGGGTTTACCCCCGTGCCCCGCGCCGCCCCCTGCGTGCACCGCCCCGGCTTTTCAAAAGGCGAGATAGGCATCTGTTTGCCCACGGCCGGGGGAGCGGGGGCTCTGCTGAAAGGGACCACCCGGAGGTGTCGGGAGAGCGCGCTCCTTGCGCTATCTCCGCCGAGATAACCGCGCATTGTTGGCTCCCGGGCAATATACTGGATCAACACAGGTGCGGGAGCCGCGGGGAGTTCAGCAGGCCCGGATGCCCCGCGGCACCTGTGGGGACAAACACACGGAACGCAACGCTGAGGAGGAAGAAGAAAAAAAAAAAAAAAACCCAACCAAAATCCAAACCAAAACAACAACAAAAAAAGGAAAACTAATAAAAAGGTTTTTTTTTAAGAGGAAAACAATTTAAAAAATTGTACTCATTAAAAGCCAAAAAAGTTCTGAAAATCGAAATCCCTCTCAGAGCACTAAATAACTAAACATCCATCAGCTGAACGATGCCTGCGTGCAGCACCGGGCCGGAGGCGCGGGGTGCCCGGAGGGGGTGTCCAGCCTGAGCCCGCCCCTGGGGCGGGGGCCATGCGGCCCCGGTCCTTTTCTCCCACCAGACGGCCGCGCATTCCGCCCCATCGCCGCCTGGAGAATCGTTCACGGCACCGGCCACCCTCGACCGCGGGCCGCGCATCCCTCCGGCGGTACACACGCGTCCACCAGTGTCCTGAGCACAGCCCTGCGCTTATGGCTCTCCACTGTCACGGGGTGGTTTCCCCTGCAGCTCCGTCCCTCCTCCCCAAAACTGCACCAAGAAAGGGCCGCACCGCGGCACCGCAAAGCAGTCTCCCTACGTGCGGGACAATCCGCGACCGGGACGCGCCCGAGCAGCCCCGGGGCCGCCGGGCCGGGCACGGGGAGCTGGCAGTCGCGTCCCCGTGTCCAGCGGGATGAACATCCCCCCTGCCCACCATGCACTTAAGGGGGTGACCCTCAGCCCTGTCTGGATCGGGACGCGGGTCCACTATCCACCCCCCTTGCCCCGGAGTCAGCCACGGCGACAAGTCCCTGTTCCCGACACTCTCTCACAGCCATGGGACTGCCCCGCGTGTGGGACACAAATGACGGTCCAGGGGAAGCGTGGGGCCGGCTGCGGAGCCCCGGCGGAAGGCGGCGATGGCCAGGGGCCTGCCGAGCTCCCGGGCCCTTTCCCTGAGGCCTCCCCTGGCTTTTCGGAGCCCGCCGGAGGCCCGGCAAAATCGAAGAGGCTCATGAAAATGATCCTACTACTCGATATCCCCCTCTTCTTCCCGGGGAGCGGGATGTACGGGGACTTCGTGCAGCTGCGGGGCTCGGCCCCGGCCCCCGCGGCGTGTGCGGGCTGTGCCCGGTGCGTGCTGGGGTTCCCCGGGCGAGAGCGGCTGTTGTTTGGGTCTCTGTGCATCTGCTCTCCAGGACCTCTGTGCGGGGGTTGCTTCTGTGTGTGTGTGTGGCGTCGCTGTGCCACGCGTGTACATCTGCTGTGTGGGGTCGTGCCAGGCCTACGTACAAGTGTGTCTGTGTGCCTGTTGGAATTGTGTCCACACGTCCGTCCTGCTTGTGTGTCTGTGTTGTGTCTGCTGTGCGAGTGTGTCCGGAGGCTCCAGTGAGGTCAAGAGGGGAAAAAAAGTGCAGTAGAAGGGGAATACCAGGGCACAGAGTGAAGGGTGCGTGCCTGTATGTGTGCGTGTACACCTCGCAGAGGTGCTCAGTGCCTCCTGCCCACGGAGTAGTGGAGAGGAGACCAGGGCACAGTTGTCGGATACTTCGTTGGTTGTGTTGGACTCCGCTTCTCTTCTCAATTTTTGCCCCTTCTCCCCTTCTTTTCGCTTATTTCTCTCCTCTTTTCATTACTTTTACTTTTCCCAGCCCAGGCATATGGGCCTGAGGTGGGGGGATGGGGGCAGCGCACCCTTGTTGGGTGACCCCGGCAGCCCCTGGGACACAGTCCCGCCGCCCCCCGAGTGCGGAGCGGCCCCTCCAGGGGGGAACTCACAGCGACAAAGCTGCGACACGGGCATTTCCCGCTGCCGAGCGCCTTCTCCGCGGGACTGACAATGGCTTTTTGAAGGGAGAGAGTGTTTACCTTCGCAGCCCTTCATGCTGCATCCTGACCTTTCGCTCACACCGCCGGTGCGGGGGTCCAGCGGCCCCCCTTGAGGGAAACGGGACCCTGGGTAAGGGAGCGACCCCTCGCCCCGCTCTTTCCCTTTTCTGTCCGGAGCTGTTTGCTCGAGATAAGCAGGTGTAATAATGCTGTTGACAGACCCGGGATTTGGTGGCAGGGTGACTCCCTGACCCGCAGGTGTTTATTCTTTCCGACTCGTTAAAAAAGCGACCGGCGGCGCGTTTACGGCAAATATTTGCCGTGCGTGCGGTGGAAAACCGACACCGGACACGCAGTCCGGCGGCGGGGAGGGCTTTCCCCGCGGAGAGCAGCCGATTTTCCCAGACCATCCCCTCTCCCAGTGTCCCCATCCCGGAGCCCCCCGGGGGTGTGTGCGGGAGGGGGCGGGCGCTCCGCCGTGACGAGTGGGCGGCGGGGCCAGTGAGGGGCGAGGCCGCGGCGCTGCGGGGCCAATGGGAGCCGCCTGCGGGCCTTGAAGGGGCGCGCCCCGCGGAGCGCGGCCGCAGTGCCGCCCCCGCCGCCGGGAGACGCGGCCGGCCCGGGGCAGCCCCACGGTCCCCCCCCCGCCTACGGCCGCCTCCCTCCTTCCCTCCCGCCGGCGCTCCTCATGGAAAAATCCAAAAATTTCCGCATCGACGCGCTGCTGGCTGTCGACCCCCCCAAGGCGGCGGCGGCGGCGGGGCAGAGCGCGCCGCTGGCCCTGGTCACCTCTCTGGGAGGCAGCGGGAGCAGCAGCAGCGGGAGCGGCAGCCCGCCGTCCTCGTCCTCCTCTTCTTCCTCTTCGTCGTCTTCGTCCTCCTCCGAGCATCCCGCCGGCGGCCCCGCCGACTGCCTGCGCACCGACAGCCCGTCCCCGCCGCGGCTCCTGGCCGCGCACTGCGCGCTGGTCCCCAAGCCCGGGTTCCTACCCGGGGCGGGCGCGGGAGCCCACCCGCACCACCACGCCTCGGCGGCCGGCATGGCCCTGGGACTGCACCCCGCGGCGCCCGGCGGGCCGGGAATGCCGGCGCAGGCGGCCCTGTACGGGCACCCGGTGTACGGGTACTCGGCGCTGGGCGGGCAGCACCCGGCGCTCTCCTACCCCTACTCGCAGGTGCAGGGAGCGCACCCCTCGCACCCCGCCGCCGACCCCATCAAGCTCAGCGCCGGCACCTTCCAGCTGGACCAGTGGCTCCGGGCCTCCACGGCCGGCATGATCCTGCCCAAGATGCCCGACTTCAACTGTGAGTATTCGCCTCCCTCCGCAGGGCAGCCGAGTCCCTTCCCTCCCGTGTCCCGCTGCGGGGGCCTACCGGCAGCTGCCTCCTTCCTAGAGGGGAGAAACCTTCTCCTGCCCCCGCCTAAATAAAATGCAGAGTTAAACCTGAGGTGACATTCTTATTTTTTGAAAATTTTTTATTAGGAAAAAGAAAGAGCGCTCTGCAATGGGAAACGGGGATGTGCGGTCACCTCGTTATTCCTGGCCCTTGAGGAGCCCCGGGCAGCCCGGCCTCTCACGGCAGGTTAAATGGGGAGGTGGCAAATTGCTCCGGGCCTTTGCAAAATGCCCGTTGCCGGTGGGCAAAAACCGCCCGGGAGGGGAGGTGGAGCGTGGTGTGGACGGGGCAGGGGCAGGAGTCCCCATGGTGTCCCCCAAAATCTCAATTTCAATGTAGCCCACTCCCAAAAAGCAGGGTTGCAGGTCGCTTCACTCATCCACCGCTCTTAATTTTATTTCTCCTTTATCGGAAATGGGCTTTTAGTAATGATGTCAGGTCCTCCGGGCAAAGGGGCGTAGGGAGGATCTGGGGCCAGCCAAAAATGTGGGGTTCTGCGTTCCCTGTGGATAACGAATGGACAAGTATAATCGGAAGGGTGTAGGTTTTGGGCCCAGGGAAGGTTGGGAGCGCTGAACGGAGCCAGGCAATCCCGGAGTTCCAGCAAAGCGCGGAGCTGAGCTCTAGGCCTCGCGGCGATGGGGACCTTGCATGCATCTGGTTTAAGCAAAGATCATTTTCGGAGGTGTGAGCTCTCGGTGGGAATGGCCGGTTTAACAATACCGGAGGTGTAGTTTTACGAAAATCATGCCAGGAAAAGAATTGCGATTATATTTTTTTTTCCTCCCCCTTCTCCTACTCTGCACACACATTCGCAGACAAAAAAGTCCATTGTTTTCAGTCGAATTGGGGTTGTTTAGACTGGAACGTTCAGGAAGAAAAAAATAATTAGGAGAGCTGTCAGAGCCCTGCCTCTCAAACAAGGGGAAGAGGGGAATAAATAACCAAGCGAAACGGGAACGGAGCCTCGGAAAATCGCACCGCGGTGAGAAAATCTCCCAGGCGCTGCGGCCGGCAGTGGACACTGTCCTTTTCTTTCTGCCGCTTTAGCGAGCTGCCACCAACCACGTCCGGGGAGCGGGAGCCCCCCCTTCCCAGATTTTTGATTTTCTAAACCAAATAAACCAAAGTAGCAAAAATACACTGAGAAATGGGTCGTAGCGCTGCCCCGGGGGTGTCTGAGCCCCGCGAAGGGGGCTCAGTCCCCGCTTGCTCGCAGCTGAATTTTTCTTTTTTTTTCACCTTGTATAAATCCTTAATTTTGCTTATTGTTTTCGAAAGCGGAAACTCCGTGTTTTTGGTTGTTTCCCCCCCCGCCCCTTTCAAACATGGTTTTTCAGCCCTCGCTGCTGATTTACACCTCGAGGGGCGGCCGGTGCCCGGCACTCCCAGGGCGGTGCGGAGCGGTGCCCTGTCTCGGTCCGGGTCCCGGCCCGCCGGAGGGGTGCTCGCCTCCAATCCCGCTAATTAAACGGATACGGGCGGGCTGGGATTGCGGCAGGTTAAACTAAAACATTAAATGGAGCAAATTGCCGCTCCCTGGAGAGCCCAGTGCCCCTTCGCCGCGATCCCTGGCTTCGGTTTATTGTCTCGCGTTTGTTAGGCTCTTGGGAAATCAAGAGACATATTTTGCTTTATTTAAAAATTTAATTTAATTATTTTTTTTTTGGTCCCTACGGGGAATCCTCTTACACTGTGAAAGCCGAAAAACCTCGGAGCCGGGGGACCTGGAGGCTGGAGGAAATCCCTGCCTTGGTCCGTGCTCGGGTGGATAGCTGTCCGTCCTTGCTTCGGTCACACACACACAGAGTCTTTCCTGCCTCCCCACTTCCCACCGCCCTCCCGGGGGATGCGCGGGCGCGGCAGGGAGGCTCCGCGCTCACCTCCGCGCTCCCCCCTGTCCTTTCCCAGCTCAGGCGCAGTCCAACCTGCTGGGGAAGTGCCGCCGGCCTCGCACGGCCTTCACCAGCCAGCAGCTGCTGGAGCTGGAGCACCAATTCAAGCTCAACAAGTATCTCTCGCGGCCCAAGCGCTTCGAGGTGGCCACGTCGCTCATGCTGACCGAGACACAGGTGAGTTCCCGCGGCGAGGGGCGGGTGGGGGGCGCTGCCCTCGAGGGGTGGCGGATGAGGTGATGTGTGTGTCCTGTCTGCCCCAGGTGAAGATCTGGTTCCAGAACCGGCGCATGAAGTGGAAGCGCAGCAAGAAGGCGAAGGAACAGGCGGCGCAGGAGGCCGAAAAGCAGAAGGGGGGCGGAGGGGAGGACAAGGGGGATGAGGACCTGCTGCTGCCCGCCCCCGAGAAGAGCGGCGGGAGGAGGATGCGGGAACTGCCCGACAGCGAACCTGAGGACGAGGAAGAGGAGGAGGAGGAAGAGGAGGTGGCAGCGGCGGCCGGGAGGTGCTGCCCTTACCATTCCTCCGACTGCTCCGAGGCGGACGAGGAGGACACGCAGCCCCGGGGCCGGCATGGAGCCGCCTCGCAGTCCCAGTGAGCCTCCCCGCACGCCCCGCTCCCTCCAGCCGTCCCGCCGTAGGGGAGCCCTGCCACTCGTGGCTGGCACCGGCCCCGCTCCCTCCCTTGTTCCGATTTCTCCCTGATTGGAGAGGGATGGAGAAGAGGATCCTCCGCATGCCGGGCGGGGAAGAGGATTTACGGTGAATACAGTGTTATTATTGACTGAGAAACAGACAAAACTTGAGGTCCCCTCCCCCCCATCCCTGCCCCCTGGAAGCTCGTTCCTTTCGCTAAGTATTGGAAGTGTTGTTCTTACTATATATCGGGAAAACTGTTTATGTCATGAACGTTAAAACTGCTGGAAATCTCAATACTGTCTTTATTTTTATATATGGTATTTATATAAAAAAAAAATTACCTCTACTTATGCATGCTAAATTATTCCCTAGGCCTTCCCACCCTTGCGATGGGGTGGCAAATAAATGACGTTTTGTACTAGCGGTGTATGAGCGCTGTGTGAGGTGGGGGATTCTGGGAGCTCTCGAGCCAGGGCATCCCGGTGTTCTGGGAGGTGCCGAAGCGCTCGGGAAGGAGCGAGTGACCGCTTTCTAACCCGAGTTTAATCCAGTGCCTCAGCTGCCCCGTGATGTCTGACAGCGGAGTGGGGTTTTCCTGAGAAGAGCGCACGGGAGCTGCGTATCCCAGGCGGGGACCGTCGCGCGATGCTTTCGGGAATCCGGGGGAGCGGCGGGACCCATCTCCCCCAGTGCGGGAGCAGAGACGGCTTCCAGGGGGGGCTCGACTTCCAAAACAACGGGGGCCTCCCGCGGGTGGGAGGGCGCTCGGGGCCTCCGTGCCCTCCCCGGTACCGAGGACGGGACCCCCCACCTTCCTCGGCGGCGGCGTGCGGGGTTTTCGATAACTGCGGGGATTTATCTCGCCAATAAATTAGCGGATCAATTAATCCCTGTCACCGCAGCTCTTCCCCAAATCAATTATAGCGAATTTAAATATAATCACTGGCTCATCCCCGCCAGCTCGGGGCCACGTCTGGCAATTCATCCCCGCGAATGAATTACGGGGCGGCTCCGCTCTGCTCCCTCGTAGAGGAGCGGAGGGACCCGGCCCCTCATCCCGGGTGTCACCGCCTCGTGGGGCACCGCAGAGCCTCGGAGGTTGAGAATGAGGAGCTCTGAGGCACGGAGCGTTCCCACTCTCATGCGTTTTTACAGTAAAATAATAATAATAATAAAAGGTATTTTCTACAAACCCGCGTTAACCTTTCAAATGGGAACAGCGTAGCCCCTCTAAAAGGCTTCTATAAAAATCCGGCCCATGAAACACAGGCTCGTGGATGCATGAGATTATGGGATGAGATTCACGAAGGAAAAGCTTCAGGTGGGGCAGCTGGAGGTGCCAATCAGGCAATTACGCGGTTAGTTACCAGCTCACCGGCCTCGCACACCCAGCGTCCCGGCGCGACACCCCAAAAATCACGATAAATCATAAATCTGGATTGATCCCATGTGTCAAAAAACTTGATCGGGATAAATTTGATTTGGCTTGATTGATATGTACGCCTTTACATGGAAACGATCAGATAGGAGGCTCTGATTTAAATTTGCAAACGATTTTCTTTCGGCCACAGACTGTGTAGACTCTAAGGCGATAGAAGTATAAAGGCATCAGTATATCTCTGTGTTTTTTCCACGCCGCTTGCTGCAGCTGCATCTTTGCGGGTGAACGGCCTCGCAGGAGCACGCAATACCCCCGCAGGGCCGCGGTGGCTCCTCCACCCTAATCCAGGCAACACGGCCCACTTACTCTCGTCAGGATTTACCTCTTGCTCACACCTTGAAACGTCTAAACCGTGTCAGTCTGCAGGACATACCGTTATCTTACAAAATTAGCCATAAATGAAATGTAATGCATAGCGTGCTTAATAATAACAACAATAATAATTTAAATGATAATTAATAATTCTTAAGATATACCTGAGATCACCTCCCCCGCCCCCCCGGAAAACAGATCCTCCCTCAGTCATTAATTGCCAGTTAAATAGCCACTAATTAAACTGGCAGGTGTGCCCTACCGTGCCAGAAATATTCTGTATGAGCAAGAGGTGTATGTCCAAACCTGTCCCAGCCCCATGAAAACCAGCCTTGCGGGTACGGGCAGCTATTCACGGAGTCGGTATCAAAGTCCTACCGGTGTATTGTGTCTGTCTCAATAAAATTAATCTCTTTAAAGCCCAGCGTCTCACAAGAATACCTTCAGTGTTCCAGACTACAAGGGCAAATATGTTTTTCAGATTCTGTTTTTATGGACGGATTAAAGTTTATTTTCCATAATAGGGCACCTAATAAAACTCATAAAGCTCTGTCAGTCTTACAGCTGGTGGCCTCATTTAACACTTTCACTTCGTAAATCATTTTACAACTTACCAGGTGTTTTCAAAACTGAAAGGAAAGGAGGGGGGGGGAAGAGAGGATGAGGGGGGAGGAGAAATTAAAGTCACTTAAAATATAGATACAGTCCTCTGGCGGTGGGTGCGTTTGCATTGTCGCTTGGAAGGGCTTCAAAGAAGGTGTAGATCCCAACGGGGGAGAAAAGCCTTTTAATCAGGATTTCCCACGCTCTTTTGAAGTGCGGAGGCTCGTCCCCACGTGCAGGGCAATCAAAGGCTCAGGGTGATTAGCGGAGCCGGTAACATGCGCGACACGCTCCGCGCCCCGCCCGACCCGGGGAAGCTCCTCGCCCGCCGCGGCAGCGCCCCGGGCCGGAGGGGTCTGTGCCGGGGGTGTCCCGGGGTTTGCCCAGCTGGTCAGCAGCAAAAGGGCCCGTTATCACTCGCGTCCCAGGTCAGCCAGAGGCTGGAGATGGAGAGGATGCTCTCTCTGGCTGAGCATCGCCCGGAGTCCCCCCCTCACCTCCGGAGTGCCCCTCCACCCAGCCTCGTCCCCCTGCTCCTGACCCCGGTAATCCCTCACCCTGCCCCAGGGGCCTTGTAATTCCAACCTCAGTCCCCACACCCCGAGTTCACTGCAACAAATGTGGGGCCTCTCTGCACCCATGCCCAGGGTCTCCCCACACCCAGTCCCGGGGTGCCCCGCTGGTGCTGGTGGGGTTAAAGTGCCTCGAGCCCCAGCCCAGGCAGGGCCAGCAATGCTTTAATCTAAACCCCTGTTTGTAATTTCGTTATTCTGTTGGTTCCCTCCCCCAGACACATTAGGTAACAAGCCTCTTAAAACTTTCATTGCTGCACTTGAGAAGTGGTAAGTATGAAGGTGGACCTTTGGTAGGCATTTTACTTTAAAAAGCAACATGGTTTAGGCATGGATGTCATTAACCGGCAATTTCATAAGCATTAAGTGCTAAAACAAAAGAACTAAAATAGGATCCATATGTTCCAGGTAAACCTGCTAAAAGTCTTTCAAATGGGAAACCATAAATATATAATCTCCCTCAAACTCTCTGTGAAACTGCTGGGAATGAAATACTCCACTAGCAGAAAGACTATTGATTATTTCTGATGTCTGAACTGTTATGCTCATCCAAAACTGAGGGATTAATGTTCTACTTCTCAGCTATTTCTCTAGTTCTCGGTAATAACCCATCCCACACTTCTTCATCCTCCTCTTACAGCCCTTCCCTTTGTGCCTGCGGGGCTGGACACGGCAGGGCCACGGTGGGAGGGCTGCATTCTGCATCCCTCCTGCTCCCTGAGTGTGCTGGGGGCTGAATCACTCCCGTGGATCCTCCCCGGCTCTGATTTCTCCTACAGCTCTGATTCCTCTGCCGGGGAGCTACACTTAGGCTTGGTTCCACCAGAGTTGCCACAGGATGGTGAATCTTGGTGCAGGTTCCCTTCTTTCTTTTCCAGCTTTCCCCCTGTGTGCTGTGGGTGCCGGGATAACCATGCCATGCTTCATTCTTTTTAACTCCCGAGCCACACCTCTCTCCTGTGAGGTGCAGGGTGCTTCTTGGTCAGCTGTTTGAATTCCTTGAACAGCAGCACAGGACAAATACTGGAAGGGATGAAGCTCCCAGGGGACCTCACTCTCCGTCAGGTGTTGTGTAGTGCCCAAATTACAGTCTTTCTGTCCCCAGAACGGCGGTTCAGGTCTGGCCAGAGTTCAATACCACCCGCACATTACTCTGGGAATTACTCAACAGCTGTGATACAGATTTTTCATTTTTCACTAGCACTCATGCAACCAAAATAACATCAATAGTGGATTGGGGTTGCCCCACGTTAGAAGAGGAGGTTTTGCTTTTTTTGGGACTTTTTGCACAATTTTTCTTGCCTTGAGGGTTGTGTAATGTCTGTTCCAAACAGTCCTCTGCAAGGGCAGTGGACCCAGAAGGTATTTACTGTCTTCTTCTCCCTACTCCGAGGACTGAAATATTTTAATTTAACTGAAGTCCTGGGTCAAAATGGAAGCGCCTGCATGGAAATGGGATCACCTACAACATGTAGGAGGTCAGAGTGGTCTTTCTCTGATCACAGGCTACTATAAAAATTTGGCTTTCAGCTTCCTTTGGGAAAAGAAACAGGTTTTGCTGAGTTAGTCTAACTGGGACTGGTCTCTAAAATAAGCAGATGAGAATAATAATACCCTTTCCCTCTAGTAAAACCCAGCAGAGCCAGTGGCTTGCAATGAATTGTGTAGCTGCAAGGATTAGCTCCATTTTAATGCTTGCAGAAAGAACATTTGCAGGCAGACCACAATTTCCTCTAATTAATCCATTATTTTAAATTATTATTCACAGGACTTCTGTTAATGTTCCTGGCCAGTGGTAGCTTTGGGCAGGTGGTACTCATGTCTGAGGAAGGAGCACAGATAGACAATGCAGAAGCCTCTAATTCAGCTGCCTCCTCTCTTCCCGCTCAGAGGAGGTGGGGACGAAGAATTCCTGTTCCCATCCAGCTCTGCTTGGCTGTGGGTACCGTTTTCATAAATAATTATTAAAAAAAAAAAAAGAAAAAAGGCAACCAGCATGGATTTTAACTTGAGGCAGGGGAGCAATCTGAATTTAGAACAACATCTCAAGGCATGGGGCAGAGTGTCCATCTCTTGGTATCCCTGGATGCCCTTTCTGGAAAGTACGTGGAAGCCAAGCACAAGCCGCCTCCGGCGCTAATTTCTGCAGTGTAATAGCAGCTGGCAAAGCACAGGGGTCTGCATAGACGATCTAATGATTCTTTCTGGACTTCAACATGATGAATCTATAAAGCATGTATTGCTGTAGCAGCTAGGTGCAATTTTAGAAATGTTAATGAGTAATTACATAAAGGTTGTCCACAGTCATCGATGTTAATCACCGTTCTTTTGCCAGGGATAATTAAGATGACACTTCAGCAGCGTCAGCCAGTGGTTCCCGCTGTCTCTGCTGTCTCCTTCTCCCCTCCCAGCTCCTGCTGTGGCTCTCACCCTCCTTCAGGGATCTCTTGATTCCCTTTATTCCTCCCATGCCCTTAGCCCCCAGCTTTTCCTAACTGGCCTAACTGACCACAGCCTGAAGATTTTTAAGCTGTTTATGAGCATTTCACGTGGTCTTGTGAGGGTGATGGGAGAAGCAGATTTGGGTGATGTGAGGCAGTGATCTGCTGCCTCTACACCCCTGCTCAGAGCATCACAGCACTCAGCTCTGTTCTGCAGGTAACCTGCTTAGACAATGTGTACAAGTTATTCCACCTTTCTTCAGCCTCTGCCTCATGAAACAGCTGGTCTCACCTTTTTTGCCATGTTGTGTGCCTCAGAAACCCGATGAATGGATCATGGCCAGTATAAATGACCATGGAGGAGATGGAAAAACAGCTGTGTGATGTGTTGTAATAAAACTTATAAATTTTATCCACATTTTCACTCTTCAGCCCGTGATCAGATGCCGTTCGGTGTAACGCAGGTTTCAGGTCACGGAAAGCCCATGATGGAGGTTTCAGAAGAGGAGAGAAACCCCTCTGTGCCACTGTGGGCAGGTTGGGGGGAGAGTTCACTCAAGCCCCTCCTGCAGAATTCCCAGGTAAATGAGTGGAACTGCCTCTGTGTTGGCTCCCTGGCTGTAGGACAGTGAGGACACGAGTGTGTGACCTGTTCATCTGCAGGGACCACGGACAGTCACACTGACAATGGGAAGGCCAACCCAAGGTATCCGAAGTTGGACCACCCTCAGAGAGCAGGACCACGAAAAAGGTCTGTTGTGTTGTCTCTGAAGCCACCCTAAGGGGTCACCACTCTTGTAGTAACCCAGAACCTCATGGGTGCCCTTTGCTTTGGGGATGGGAGGAAGAAATCCTTTTTGTCAGCTAAGGATGGAAAAATACCTGAGGCCCCCACTCCTTTATTCCTCCATATCTTCATCTTTAGGAATGATAAATATGTATACAGGTTAGATTTAAGGGTCAATTTTAATAACAGAGGAAAGTGGGATAACACTGAAAGGCTTAAACGTGCTTTTCTGCAAAACCTCTTGATCCTGTGCCTCTGACAACTCCATATCAGCCCTGGGTAGCCCTGGCTCCTCCCTGGAGGAGCCCATTTCAGGGAAAGTGTTACTCAGCATCCATGAGGGTGTCAAAAACCTGGCCAGGAATAAAGATCTGCTTCCCCTGTCCTTAGCAGTGTGAAGGCTCCTTAATCTCACACACCTGGTGTGAGGATTCACAGGAATAGGGCAGCCCAGAAGCATGGGTGGGTCCAGTGTATCTCTGATTCTCATATTGATTTCAGACCACAGGTAGGAAACCTGAACTGATTCAAAACCCACAGCAGCTTTTGAGATGACTTAGTGCCTGCTGCTCAAGCTCTGAAGCGCTGGTGAAGAGTTCCCTAGAGCCTCCCTCAGCAGCTTTTATCATCACAGGAACTGTTTCGGAGTCTCAAATGCCATCCCTGTCTTTCTGCAGTGCTTCCTCATCCCTGCCACACAGTACCTGCATAATCCCCAGTGCAATAAAAGTCTTCAAGAGACCAACAGACTTAGTTTTAAACCATTTAGGTAGGGAAATTTGGAAAGTAAACACCATCTAGCCAACATTTTAGGGGTGAACTGAACTACAGAATAAGGAAAATAAAATCCATTCAGAATCTAAGGCTTCGCATGAGGAGACAGATGATTTTGTAAATAAGGTGCAGGCCAAGGAGATACAATCGAGGTGACTTATTTTTCCCCAAGGTGACACCAAACATAGCTTATTGTCTCTATACTAGAAAAACATATTGTTCCATCCCCTGGCTGTAACCAACAGCTGCTCCCCAGCGGCTTCACTGCCTCCAACAACATTCCCTGCTATTTCACACTGGAGCCGTGTGGGCCTGTGCACCCAAGAGAGATTTGAGGGTACTCTTACTGTCTGAATGGTAAAAGGTCCACAATGGAGTTTTTAATGAAAAATGTGTCACAGTTGGAAATCTCTCTTATGAAAATGAAACAACCATCTCACTGTTACTGACAAAAGACTTTAAAGGAACTATTAAAAAACGGTCTCTATTTTAATTTTACTCAGGACCTCTCATTCTAGTAACATTAGCTAGGCATTTTAAATTCACTTTGAAGTGAATTCCCCTCCATTCACATGAGGTAGGCTGGTTTTGGTGTGTGAACTGCTTTGTCCTAGGACACAAGTTTTAAGGAATTTTTGGTGCCAGCTGGCTCTCCCTAAGCTTATCCTTGATAGATGCTCATTCATTTCCTTAAAGTGTTATTAGGGAAACCACATGGTATCCGATTTGGAATTGTGTGTGCATCTAAATTAGCCAAAGGCTAACTGTAATTAGTTTTAAAGCAAGGCTGCAGGTCACACCAGAATTTGGGGATAGCACAGGTGTTTTATATGGGCAGCTGTGACGTCCATCCCTGCAGGCCTCCTGGTAAACTAAGCTTTACTGCAGGATGAAGGAAAGTTCCTCCAGGAGATAAAATCCCAAAAAGTGGCATATGGTAAAAGAGTCATATCTCCACCTACAATTCCTGAAATCAGTCCAACCCAAAAAATCTTGGGTAAAACGCACACTCAGCTTTTTAAAAGCAACCCTATGGATCAAATTGTCCCCTGAAAACAAAATTACTTCATCTACTGCAGGAAAAAAAAAATAAATCACATACTGACTCTCTCACACACACACAGCCAGGCACTAAGCTGCAATTACACTCAGTGCAACAAAAATTCGAGTATTGGACTTACCACTCGCATGTTTACTAAGCTGAAATCCCTGTCGCGCACAGTTGGCACCGCGCTGCTCGCGGGCTGTAACTTCTCACATCCAGAGTTCACCCGCAGAACAATGGGAATCAAACGATCCCAGATGTGCTGTGAGCACAGTATTGGGTTGCACACCTTCCCCAGCGCCAGGCGGGGCAGGCCCGCTGCGTCTGCACCTTCCGAGCGCGACTGACATCAACCCGTCATCCCCGGCGCGCAGGACAATGGAAAAACGTCAGGTTGAGAAAGCCCTGCAAATACTTGGCCCGTTCAGGTGCAGTGTTAAAACCCTGCCAGAAGGACTTGCCTATGATTTATCAGCGTAACACTCCGGCCAAAGCTAAAAACCAGACTTCGCTGCCCTGTTAGTTTTGATACAGAAAACAGAGAAAGTTTAAAACATCGCTGTCCAGCTCAAGAGAAAACAAAAATCCAAACTGCTGCAATGAGCGGATCGTGCTGTTGAAAGGGGGAATTCAAATGTGCTGCTATATAGCTCAAAAATCCAACATCCGGCTTTTAGTTCAAGGCATCTAAAGCAAATGACGCCGTGTTTTCCACTGCCTTGTCAGGAGCAAGGATTACTGTTGCACCCATAGCTTTGGTTTTCCAGCACAGTGTATTTTTACTGATCCAAAGCCCTTTTCCTCTCATTAAGTAGCAACTCCCCTAAACCTCCTGTATGGAAGAATTTTGGACATTTTAAGCGGCATCTCTGTTGCTGGAACCATCAGGGGACATTTCTCACAGGAGTTTGGTGTTGGCTGACAGCCCAATACGCTATAGGAAGAAATCTCATGTGTGTTATTGAGCACTTATTCCGCAGCAGACAAAGCAAAACGTGTCCCAGCCGGGTGTCACTTCCCCAGCAGCCTCTGCTGGCAGGCAGTGCTGAGTGTGCAGTCCTGCAGGAAGGGGCCTGCCAGCATTTTCAGTCTTGCTGCTGTTCCAGAGAGACCTTACAGCACTGACAGCCCTGCTGTAAGGAGGAGACACTCCAGCAGGGCCAGCTTGGCTGGGACAAGTTTTTTCTCCAGGGTTAAAAGTATTTATAAAAAAATCTATATATTTTATGTATATAAAAATACATTCAGACATACATGTATACATGTACAACACACATAAAATGTATGTTAATAATCTCAGCTTTCCTTTTCACATGTGCGTTATATCCTTTGTGTCCTTAGGATGCACTGATGACAGAAGCAACAGCTTGCAGAAGTACATCAGTAGCAGACTCTGCCAGGCCTTCCACCTCTGTCAAGCTGTGGCAGTCTGGCCAGTAGGACCATGGAAAAAAATTGTTAAATACAGCAAGATCCAGAACTCAGGAATTCACATTTATCTTGGAATTGTGAAATTTCCATTGGACAGTTATTCCCTCACTGAAGCACAGCGGGAGGGCGGGACTTATGCAGAATCACCCACAAAAACTGTCCCTGCACCACGGCTATGGCTGGCAGTGTATTTCAGCTGCTTTCCTTGAAAAGTCTTTTTTTTTTTTTAAAAACTATGTTTTTACATAAATTCGACAAATCTAAAAGCCGCAGGCAGGTAAAAACTGTTTTCTTCAGAAACAAAGGACTGGCTCCGATAACATTAAGTTTGAACAAAACATACCAGCCTTTGGGATAAATAATAAGTAATTCAAGTCTCAGTGTAAAAAAAAGAAAAGCAATTGCAATTTTCAACGGTAAGGTTAAAGCCACCCCCTCTAATTGCACAGCAACACCTGCATCCACTGCCTCAGGCAGCTGCAGCAAGTGAATAGACTCAGACCCATAAAACTCCTGGCAATCTTGCCACCGCAGCAGAGCGTGGAACTGATCACCCAGCACAGCACTCACAGCAGGGACAGCCTGTCACCCTTGATTTAAGGAAGATGATTTGAGATTTATCTCGAGAAGCACAGTCGCCTCAACCTCCCTGCTAAGAGCAACGTGTTTCCATTTAGGTGTTATTAAACCACACACATGTTGACACGCTGGTTCTACCTAAACTCCTACAGAAAAGGTAATTAATTAGGTGGCTGCTGCAGTCTAGGGGGAGCAATTTTTACTCACCAAGTCCCATGCGTTCCACAGCAGCCAGTTTCCAAAGACTGGCACAGATTTTGCCCTGAGTCCATACTCCAAAACTTAAATACAAGGTTTGGTGTGGTTGGTTGTAAGGCACCTGTTTACTCCCATTGCCTGAAGTTGTGACTTATGCAGCCATCAAAATCGTGTTGATTCTGCTGCTGCCCACATTTCTGTTAATTGGTATGAATTTCAGAAATATCATAACTACGTTTTTTTCTTCTTCTGCCTGATGGATCTATGATGCAACTGAGGGGAAATGGGCAGTTTCGTACTCTTCGAAGCTGCCAGTGGTATGAAACAGGAGGAAAAAAGCATCTTGCTTTGCTCTTTTGATAGTAATTCTCTTCTATGTTAGTTGTTACCCTGCTAGTGTAACCCGCGGTTCCGAAAGTGGGTCTTTCTGCTCCCAGGACACCTTGCTCCCTACAGAGGAAAGGTGAGAAAAAACAGCTCCCTGGCTCCTGGGGGAAGCACTAGTCCACCTGAAAACGTTACTCACACACCTGAGCAAGCACAGGATTCTACATTCAGCAATTGAATTAAAAAAATAATTTTTCCCAAGAGGGACAGATCAATTGTTATCAAATGCAATTAGAAGGCACCACAGGTGGCCCTATTGAACACCAGAGGCCAGCTTGGCTACAGAAATAGGGCCAACAGCTCCAACATAAGTAGATCATGTAGATGCACATTGCAGACAATAAAGTACTTTCCCCTCTCCACCCAAATTTAAGGTCATTCCCTTCCTGCCAGGCCAGCTAGAGTAAAGCTAACACAAAAAAGCAAAGCATTTAGGAAAATGGCAGTTTAATGTGTAGTGGTAAGGTGACAAAAGAAACAAACCATTAACAGCGTGTTACAGAGAGAAATGTACACCATTTATTTTAAAATCCAATTGGAAGATGTAAGCAAATTCTCAAAGAAGGTGTTCTCTTATTAAATACTCATACTGATGATATTCTTTCTCTTTTTTACAAGTGATTAGGCAACTCCAATTCTAAAGCGGTAAAAAACAGGTTAAAAAAGAGCAATAAAACTATGCTGTAACCTCTAAACCCAATATAAGTGGGCAAAGTCGGATCTTCAAGTTGCTTTACTACAGCTTTGAATCCAACTGAAGATCTTTTTCCTGACCCACAGTCAGGGAAACAATTCACAGAATTACCAAATAACTTCCAACACTTTAGGACAAAAATTGATTTCTTCCCAAACCGACTCACCAGTACTTGTGCCATCTAGTGGCTCCTTTCCTCAGGCAAGTCCCATGATTCATTATTAAAAGCCTTTAGTCAAGGCTGCTTCTTTATTATTTATGGTGCCATTATTTTACAATTTCAAAAGGTTAGAATATGCAATGCAGAACACTGCTGCTGACTGAGAGTATCATAGAAGAGAAATTCATCCTCTTCTCCAGATACCAACTACCAACACGAAGCACTTGTACCAAAAAGGGACATGACAAAAACAGATTTTCCCTTTCTTCAAAAAAGGCCTTGTATCCCCTTCAATTAAACCTCTCACTAATGTGTAGAGCAAGTAACTATTTACAAAAAAAAAATGAATCCTTTAGAGTAAAATGGCCCTCCTCATTCTCAGTTATTTGGGTTGGAAATATTTTTCTGTATGTTTTATCAGAAAAACAGAACTATAGCCTCAGTTTGGGTTCTTTTGCCTCCAAAGCTTTGGTTGCTAGTTCAACTCTTTCTTTTAACAAGCTAGCTTCTTCAGGGCTCTTTTGGGCCTGTGCATGTCTCAGTAAGAAGTGGGTAAGGAAGAGTTTCAAGCTTTCCCGCAGCATTCCCAGTTTGGGGTTGTCAGATACCCTGTAAAGACACAGATCAAAAGTATTATTTACTCTTCTACTGTTTTGGAAGTTTCTTAATTTTCTTTATCTTCTTCAAATAGAGACATAGAAAAACCCCAACCTATAAAAGGAGCTTTATTAAGGAGGCTTTCAGATTAACAAGTCTGGTTTGGCAAACAGCCCAAACACTCAACATACAACTGACCCTCAACAATAAAATGGAATATTGTAGCCTCAGACTTGCTTTATGTAAACAATTACATTACAGCAAAAAATGAGGCAAACACTGTGTTCAAGCTTCCTTGCGTTAAAACATCACCACCTAATTTCTTCTCACTTCATGTGACGTTGCAAACCTTACCCACTCAAGTCCTAAGCATTGTCAAGGATGGAGATTCTCCAGCCTCTCCAGGCAACCCAGTCCCATACCAAAAATAAGATTTTTCAGACAGTGTTGATAAAAAACCCATAAAGATATCCTCCAAACTTCCCTCATTAGTACTACTTAATTTTTCCTTCTGAAGATAACTCCTAGCAATGACTGCTGGCAGAGTGAATCCCACTGCACACAGGTGGTACAGCAGTAAGGGAAACTGGTAGTTACAGAGCTCTGCTCATGAAAATCCTGTGACCAACACGATACACTGAAAATCTGAAACCTTTAGTTTGTGTAACACATCTTATGCTGCATCTCTGTCAGAGCCTGTGCCAACACACAAGTGATATGCTTTCCACACTCACCCAGGAGAGCTGACTTTTTAAGGGATGGAGGGCTGATGTTTGGAAAAGGCACCGCGTAATTCCAAACAAAATAAGCAAACTTCTTATCTTCCTAATTACTCCCCAACAAGGGTTCCCTGGAGATCTCTCTGATCACTTACCTCATAAAAATGTCAGTAAGTTCTTCAGCATCTGCTTTGATTAACAGTGTGCTTAATACTTGTCGCAAGAAACGGACTTTGGGTTTGTCTAGTTCACTGAACTCAATTACCTGGTAGGCAGAGGGAGAGAATTAGATTAATTCACGCATTTCAAACAGCTTGTCTTCTCTTCTAAATGAACAGCTTCTAACGCACCAACTGGTGTCTGTATATACTGAGTCTTGAGTTTGGCACAGAAGAATTAACTGAGAATGCTGCCTCCAAAAGCCAATCAATAAGAAAAGCAGAGAACCTTCTAAGGAATAGAAGTCTACTGGTACCAGAACACCAGATGTAATCTATCAACCAGTTAAATACTTCATAAGTACATAGGACAATCCATTTAATTGCCTGTTTAATACATTTAAACTGTTCTTCTAACAAAATTCTATGGACTTCCCATTCCGAAATCCAAATGCTCAGTAGATTTCCTTTCTTGTCTAATAAAAATCAGCATCAGCTAAAGATCATAGCGCAAAATCCACTGCTAAAGCCTGTTAATGAAGGGGCCTCAGTTCCAACTCTGGATACTCTAAAGAAAATAATCTTAAAAGTGTAGATTTGCTGTATGCCTGGGTCACCCCAGGTTCTCCTTTCCCCAAATGGCAGCATTAAAGATTTTGTCTTAGCATAACCAGTTAAAGTACCGTCTAGGTAAGAGAGAAAACACAGAAGGATTTGGGAAGAGACACACCAACCTTGAGAACTGAAAGTGGCAGTGACTTCGTCCTTATTAAGTGGGCCAACAGTGAAACCAAGTTGGAGATGGCCGCAGCTGACAGGTTTTCTAACTCTCTGATTTTGTCCCAAATACTGAACTGAAATGTCACCTAGGGGTCAAAGGTAAAAAAAAAAAAAATCCTACAAATCAAGCAGCTGTTTAAATGAGTAACAACATAACAAACCTTTTGACCTTCTATTCTTTATGAGCCCTCTGTTAATTAACAGAAATGCTTGATCAGACTGTTCCAAGTCTTTTAAAATGTATGAAACAGAAGAAAGCAAACCTTCTGCAGTAGTCATTTTATTCCCTACTCATATCTGCCCATGAGTATGCCTTCCTGAATGCACAGCTATACCAGTAGAATTTTTCTCTGGGATCAAGATCCTAACAGGCATGCATCCATCCTCAGGTATTTAATAACTGTCTTCCTGACCACAGTTATGACACGAAACCAAAGAAGGAACAGCTTTTTATTTACCTGAAATCGTCTTTCATATCCACAAAACTTGCTAGCCAAAAATGCATAGAAAGGGTTAAATGTCTTCTCCTGTAAGCAGCAGTACAGGACAACATGAACTATTTCTCTTTCCTGCTGATCTTTCAGTCCAAGCCTAAAATTTAGCAAGAGAATGAGAATCATTTAGTAAGGAAAAAATTACTGATGCAAAGTAAGAGCTACACTCAACATCTGAGAGTAATACTTTAAAAAAACCTTCAAACATCACATTAATTTTTCTTGTTTTATAGTTCTTATGAAGCCTTTAAAATACTGAATGGACTCAAAAATTTAGGACCCTGGGCTAAACCAATATCCTGGTATGGCAACGTGGAAATGCTACAATATAACGGGTGTTAAAGGAGTGCCTGCAAGAGCAAGACCTCAACAGACAGAATTGGAATGATGCAAGTGTAATCACTCTTGGGGGTTTGGGGAAGGAAAGGTAGCTCACTCCCTGTTTGTAGCTCTCCACGAACTAAAACAGAGCAGAGGGCACAGTTACAGTGGTGGTGCCTTTGAGCACAGCAGCAGGACTACAGCAAATGCTGCTGCACAGATACCACTAAAAAGGTTAAACAATGAAACAAAAACGGTAGGGCCCTGTTGCTGTTATCTCACACTTGTGCCTGTGGCCATGGGAGGAAAAACAGCCTTTGGATTCACTGTAAGCCCGTCTGCAGAAACACGTCCAGGGCGCTTCACTTCCGTGGTACTTAGTAGGGATAAGAAAATATTCTAAGATGTTTTTCCCCCTTAGCTGGTGATATGAAATTTTTTAATCTGTATGTCAACTCCATTATACTTGAAATCCATTTCTGTTTGATAGCAGATGCAGTCAGTGATTTCAAAGCACCTTAGAAAAAAGCCTGGAAGAAAACAGTATCTATGAGTACTTATGTTGGTTGCCTCTGTATGAAGGCCAAGCACTGAACAGCCTTCCAGTCTAAAGGAGGGCTGAGACACTTTGGCAGGGAATAGTAACTAACTTGCAATGCACCTGGTCTGTGAATAATGTGATTTCACTTCCAGGGCTGCCAAATGCTTGGCAGCATTAAAACCAATTAAAATGAAAAATGCTTCGTATTATAATCTGAAAAATATCAAACAAAATTCTTCTCCTTGCTTCCAACTCAAGTTTCACATGGCATTAGTACAACTCAAGCACACTTTCTAACCAGGTTTGACTCCACTGGAACTTGCCCTGCGTCTGTAGAGTACTTTGTCACTGCTTGATGCTACTACCCCTCGTTTGTATACACCTCCAGACACCTGCATTACACTTGATCACAGACACACCAGATTAACAGATTAAAATACTGCTGGTTCAGCCAAAACTCCCCAGAATTTAAGGTTTTACAATAGGAAAATCTGTGATGATGTCTAGGCTGATTGCTAATGAGCAGTGAAAACTTAGAAATCTCCTTCTCCAAAAGAGACCAGCACTGTGAGTGCTGTGCCTGTGATATGACTCACCTGCTCCCTCATCAGCCAAGTTCCATCTGATTTTAGTACAGAGCAACTAAAAGGGTTTTTTAACAAATATACAGGTTTTCAGCCGCTGGACATGCATTTAATAGATGACTTGTGAAGTTACACTGTAATTACTAATTTGGCAAACTCTCTCTTTCCTTCTTTATCATCATTTCTATCATAATTTGCTTATTTAGGAAATACTCATGTGGCCAGACAGTTGTAACAAGTAACAACACTTGGTATTCAATTTTGTTTTTACCTTCACTTCATAGAACTCGCAGTATTGTATCTTTTCAGACCTAGCGTTCCTAAGTATTTAAATTTTATGAGTCTGGACTATCTTTCACTGCTGAGCTTTACCATAAACCTGTACAGATTTCATAAACCCAATAATATCTGATAAAGAATGTGCAATCATCTCACCAATTAAATCATTCATGAGTTACAGTATTCCCATGGACCTGTGTGTGTTGATTGCTTTAAGAATTTCCCACGATGAAACGGGATAACTGCCTCTGCAGTAGGTTATTTATTGCCAGCAGAAGCCTGCCTCTAAGTAGGTTAGTTGTCACCAGCTGAAGCCCAAGACTATCATTGCCTTCAGATCAAAATTAGCAAATTAAACCCACCTTTTCAAAGTCAGCTCAAATTATTTTAGTAGATACAATCACTTCTGTAGATACTCGCTATCCCGAATTACACATCCCATTCCAACAGGATATGTGAGCCTCTTTAAAAGTGTTAATATTTTCTGAGATGCAAAGTTTCTCATATTCTTTATCTCTACAAAGTAACTTTTAAAACTGCCTCTCCACCAAATTGAAGCAGCATTCACTTCCTCTCCTGAGTGAAACTGCGGGTTGTGAAGGGGGTGGCCTTTCAAGCTGATGAAGTGAATCAAATATCTCTCTCTTCTTTTCGTCTCCAGTGATTTCCCAACCCTCCCTTTACATTGACACCTCTGCAATCACAAGCTGAGCCACTTCAGGGAACTGTTCTGGCTTCAAACTAATTACTTTCATTTACAGTAAGGACTAGCAAAACTACAGCAGCCTGGATTTTAAATAGTTTAAATTATCCTTTAGCCACACCTCAACTCTGCCAGCAGACCTAGCAGGAGGTCAGTCAACAAGAACAGTTAAAGTACTTCTTTATATGCTCTTCCTCAGAAGACTGACATCAAACATATGAATATAAATTCCCATACGCTCTGGAACCCATGTCCACATCGAAATTAATTCCTTCACTGACAGTTCTGTGTACTTTCCATTGTACTCTGCCAGATGTGGGCAGATTAGAGTTTCTGAGTTTGCTGTACAAAATCCATACCACCACACACCAGGCAATTTGCAGAGGGTTTTTCTACCAAACCTGTATGTATTCAGATTTGTGTACTAGTTTAAATAGTACAGATGAGAGTCAAACCCAATTTGCAAATTGAGCTACCAGGTCTTGGCAAGAGCTGCAGCAGCAGCAGCTAATTTCTTTTAATTGAACAGGCCATATTAAGATATTGGAATGACTCCACCACAGTCTTAAATCCAAGCTGTGTTTTGCAGAAGTGGCATTTAATCAAATATTAGTTGACTTTATTACAAAGTCTGTTTTGGTTTGGTAAGCAAATTAAATAATTGCATGCCACCCTAGTAAAACAATTCCCTTGAATTACAAGGCTGTGACAGAAAACTTCAGACCTGATCTCTCCCTTCCCACTTAATATTCTTATATTATTATACTTAATATTTTTATATTCTTTATTCTAATTCTGACAAACACAAAGAATAGGTTAGTTTGATTTTCTCCTTGATCACATCTTGTTCTAAAGAACTGTTTGCCAAGTGGTAAGGAAACTGGTCTCAATGTGAAATGTGACCCTGGAGCAAAGCCAAAGCTAATAAATTCTGCAAGAGGGAAGTGGAGGTGCTAGAACACTACCAGGTCATGCAAGTATGGGCAGAGACCTACCAGATGGCTTAACAAAGTGGCAAGAATTCAGGGAAGTGGCAGTAGTACAGAAACCACAGACATGCAGCTACAAGACCAAGAGATGTTCTGCAGGGTCTTTTGGTCTGTCTCTGTAAGGGAACAAGCCTGAAACAGCCTTCCATCCCCTGGACTGGGACACAGCTCCAGTGCAAAAAGATACAGGCTCCTTAAGCCAAAAGATGGTGTAAATCACAGTTATAGCCATGAGTGACAAGAACAGGGGTTACACCTCTCCTCTGACTGCCAGTCAGTTCTGCCTGCCCCCATTAGTCCTTACACTTGGGTTTCCTGACACCCTTCTCCTGCCATTTTACCCTACATGGATCCCTAGCTATTCACTTCTTTTAACTGTATTATCAACTAAATGCTCTCAAGCCCATTTAATGCTATTTTTCCAACCCATTTAATGCTATTTTTAGTTCTGGGCTGTCTTCTGTGCTAGTCTGTACTTACTTGAGCAGCTTTTCAAAGGCATCCATGAAGTCTTCACTTGTCATCAAGACACAAAAAATACTTCTCCTGATATCAGTGTTCATTCTCTGCTTCCGAGCAAGCTCCATTATCTTTGAGCTCACCTGAAAATAAAGTTATATGCTATTTTAGTTATGAATTATGCTCGATTTAATACAGCTATTTCTGTGCAGCCTTGAATACCACTAATGAAGCTCTTCAGTGAACTATGAATCAGCAACCCAAAGGTCCTGAGCTTTTGTCCAGAGGCATGGGCATCATCAGGAGCTTTTTCAAATATGGAAATACATTGTAATCTATTTTAATTGTGCCAATCATTTTTTAAGATGTGCTGCTCTGATATAAGTCACCATGACCATCTCACTGCATTACATTTAGAATCAGCTTGGATACATGCCACAGACAGACAACACTCCTAGCAAACCCACTTCTAAATCAAGTCCCTTTTTTCACTTTTGCAGTTCCACAGGATAAGAAGCAGCAAGCTACCCCAAAATATTTGTAGTAACAGCTTTTGTGAAGTGCATCATTTACATTTTAAAAAACCTAACAACAGAATTTACAGTCTTACAATTGTCTGTGAACGTTTTTTTTGGTGGGCTCTGAAATGAACTTATTCACCCGGAGGAAGAATCTTCAAAAGATCACAAACACTTAAGACTAGATTTACCTTTCCTAAATGCAGTTTTTGCTGGGTCTTGCTGTTTGTGTCACTGATCATTGGTGCTCCACTCCAGGATGAGCCTACGATCCACCACCGACCAACCTGATCGGCATCGAGCAGAGATTCCAGGGAGACACGGAGCTGAGTGTCTTTTCCCGAACCACTGCTGCGAACCTTGAATAACAAAACACGAACGAAAACCAACACAAAAGCTTTTATTTGAAACTTTTTTTTTTAAAGAGAAACCACCAATATTTTAATGACTTAAAATTACTTTTAAACAAATACTTTAAACAGGTAAGTTAATCTCCATAAAGGTCTTCCCATGTTCCTGCCCAACCTTTGTTTCAGTCAGCAGCCTGGAAAGGATTTACAAGCTTCCCATATGCTGCAATTTTTGAAATTCAAAAAGTTGTATAAACCTACATTTAAAAGCTCTTGATTTTTTTTTTTTTGTTTTGTTTTAAAAAAGAGATAATAAATTAAAAAGTAGCCATCTTCCAATCACAACATTTGACTAGAATTTGAACAATGCTGATACTGAACATGATTTGCAGCATCTTACAATCTGGTCACAGTTTTCCTTTTGAACACTTGGGATTAAATAAAATGACACAACAAACTGCCTTAAGTTCTGCACAGTTCAAATAACGAAAATGTTAAGCTCTTTCAACAAAATAAGAATGTTCAACAGAAGAGTCTAGAAGTGTATCAGGAGGACTGTGAAAATTTAAGAGAGGAAATTCTACAAACTAGGTTACTTAGCTTGTTTTTCTCTAGCCTATTATCCTAATATGCACATCCAACACTTATAAATTACTTTCATCCCTTTTATACTGTATTGTTCTAGACAAACTGCCCTCTGTCACAAAAAAAAACAAAAACAAACCAAAAACCAAGAAGAAAGAACATCCAGGTTTTCTGAAGTGTTAGACTTCCAAAATAATTCTGGTGAAGTTAGGAGCAGGTGTGTGCATCCAAAACCAGAATTTGGCATATTGACTCGTTTCTTCTACACAATCATTGAACATCTCTTTTTCATATACCTTTTACAGGACTTTGAAGCAAAGTCTCTGGCTCAGTATTTATGTCCTTTCTCAAACTGTTCTGCAGAAGGCTGGACAGGGAGATAGCAGCTAACGATATAAGAAGTGATTTTTGTCCACCAGTTTCAGACTGTTAAACGAATTAAGACTCCTACAGTCCATCAAGCCAACATACAATACAGATAATTACTCCTGTTTTAAGGGTAACTGGGCTACATATGCCAAGAAAGTTCTCACCAGTGTTCTTTGCAACTTGCGGAGTCTTTCGACTGGCTCCGGATCGTAACCAGGGATCTTCCGCATGTCGTTATTCCTTAGTGCCAACATCGTCTCCAGCATAAAACGAACCTATCGGGAAAAGAAATGTTTCTGTGGATTATGTGCTGTGGGTTTATTAGATACAGCAGAGAGTGTACTTCGAAATTACTACTCTGTGAGAATAAGCAGCTCAGCTGGCAATATAGATTTTAGATTACATGAATACAGACGGATGTTTACTTTAACCCCTATTATATTAATTTGTGTACAAGCTTCAGCTCAAAGCTTAATCTGTTAAAACACCACATCTCAGTGACCATTTTTTGATGTGTACAAAGTATCATCAAACAGAAGCCCTGTCCACTGCATAAGACACAAAACAGTCCTGTCTCACCATCAGAAGCATTTTGGTCCCTATGTCCCAAGTACGAACAGAGCAAGACAGACAAGAAGAATGCACATAACTGAATGCAACAAGCAAACAGCAATGGTAATTTAAAACATAAGTAGAATGTAGCAGAAAACATTTTTGTAAATTAAATAATGTATCCAGGTACTTATTAAAGTCTATTGAGAAGACAGAATCCTTAAAAACACACACATACCCTAGTCTGATCCTGGAATTTCTTCTCTGCTGTGCTTGCTTTCCTCTGGGCTTCGGTAATCAGTTCCTTCAAAGCCAATGCATCATCTTTTCTTAAGGAAAAGCCCACGTTTTTCAGAAGAAACAAAATCAGCTCAATCTCTTTTTCAGTGAAAGTGCTAACAAGCTTTTTCAGAATATCAAAGATCAGCAGACAATGAACCACATGGAAGTTATAGAGATGAGCAATCAAGGCAAGCAGATTTTCACATTCTTTCCCTTCAGCATCACTTTTACAGAGTTCATCAAATTTCTTCACCACAGCTTCCAAAAAGTGAGCACCGACCTGGCAACAATTCCATTAAGAGAGAAAAAACAAGTCCAGCAGTTAACTCTAAGTAGATTTTACAGACATCTGTAAAACATTCATTTTTGGGTCACTGCCACTGTTAATTTTAAAGAAATATTGTTGCTCCTTTCAACCATTATGGATGTTCTACATTTGCATGCACAAACATCTAAGTGGTGTGATGTTTTCATAAAAGTCTATGCTATTTACAACTCATATATGAAATCCAGTTGTCTTGTAAAGCCTATGAAAGAAAAACACGTTATAAACTTATGGTACACATACATCAGCATTTATTTACATAATTTTCATGGATACATATAAGCAACTTTCCAGCTGTCAGGCTAGCATGCTGCTACTGGTAGTCCTTCATCCAATAAAAGCTGTATGTCAAAGCCTAAATGCATCACTGAGCTCAGCATTCCAGAACAAAATCCTTAACAGGATAAAAAATATTATAGTGAAACAACCCCCAAAATACCAAGTTTTCACAGCTTAGGCTGATTTTAAACTGGGGATAATTCTTAGCCATTTGTCAATAATACAGTTTAGAAAAGAAATTTTGCAATCTCTGTATTTCTGAAGAGAGGGGGGATGCTCAAGACTGGAATTAAAAAGCATTCCAAAACATTGCTGCTAAACAAGACTCTGCCCATTATTATGGTGCTAAAATCTGCTGAGTGTTCTTATGAAAAACCAGAAGTCCCAGCAGCAGCACTGATTTGCATTACAATTCTTGACTAGCTTAGGTTTTACCTATCCAATGACTGCACAAAAAAAAAAAAAATGTATAAACACAGCTACTGAAATCTCAACTTCTGCACTGCTCAACTAATCTTCAAACCAGCTGTATTATCACACTTTCATGTGATGCATATTCTACATTTATTTTACAGAAAAAATAATGGGGTTTTATAGTAAATTTAAATACTCCAGTCTTGGATTCAAAGGTGCTGCGTAATCAAGTCAGCGGTACAGAACAGTCTGGATATCATCTACCTATTTCTGACACCTATTAGTATATCTGTATCTACACCTCATTACCAGGTGTTTTGCAAAGTTTCAACTTCTGAAAAGATTTTGATTCTGTTCTTAATACATCTTTGTAGTATTATATTGTATTTCCAGGCAGAACTGCCATTCAAGCAGAAGAGTGACAAAATAAAAGTTTAGTATCAAGGCTGTACGGAGAAAGCTCCTGTAATTGCATCCATCTATTTATTTAATATTTAATTTATTTGATATTTAATATGGTTTCAGAGCCATCATTCAGGCCACTATATGACAAACTGAAGAATTTGCATCCATACACCTTTTGCATTGAGATATAGGGAAAAAAAGCATAATTTGATGGGAACATGGTGCTGAAACACCTCAGTTCCCTGACAGATATTTCACTGGAATTAGCCAAAATCTTTGTCATCAGTAGCTTCAGCACCTCCCTAACAGTAAGCAAAAGAGATTTTATCTCAATCATTCATCAGGCTTAAAAATACAAAATAAAATCCCCCCCAAAATTACCATGCTTTTTGAAGTTCTTTATATTCTGGAGTCATTATTATACCAACTTAGTTCCACTGATGATTTGGGTTAGAAAAGAACTTTCTTCCACCAATGTAAAAGGGCTTCTGTAACTGTAACACTTTTATTATCTGGATACACATAATCCAAAATCAATACCCTCACATACCCAAGAGAACAAAAACGGATTAGTGTAATTAAAGGGGGAGGAGAACTTGAAACTTAAAAATTTTTGGTTCCTGGATGCAGAAAGATTTTGATGAAAAAATCGTGGTTTTAAAGCTGACCAGTGGTAACTCATGGAGGAAATAAAATCAGATAAAGCAACAGACTTGGACCCTTTCACTTGTGGACAACTTGCAAATAAGCTACAATTACTGATGAAACTCAACTAAAGATACTTTTTAGTGACACACAATGAAAAATTACACAGCAATTAAAACATCAAGAAAAACTCTACAATATGTATTATTAAACAAAATTAGTCCCAGACACAAGAATTACCTCAATTCCTACATTGTGATGAAGAATGCTAACCAAAAGGACATGCTCCATCACCAACCTCGTAGGCATGGCAACCGCAGTGACACAGGCGCTCATCAGAATATCTGTCAGAGTGTCGTTCATGTCCCTTCTGCTGTTGGCCATGTAGAGCTCTTCCATCTGTCCACTAATGGAGGACAAGTTTGGTTCACTCAGCCTATGGAGAAACAAAATCCAATGTTCACTTTCCCTTCCCTTTACACAGTTCCACAATTTTGAGCTTACCCAACAAACAACGATTCTTTTCAGAGAAACTAGAGCAGCTTACGAAGAGATTGAAGATGGAAAAGATGACTGGAAGGGGACTTTTGTTTCTTTCTGTGCTCACTAAACTAAAAAAGCAATATATTTAATTCTGGTGTAGTTTTTTAAAAAATATTTACATGTAAAAACACACTAGCAGCAGTATTTATAAAGCACTGTCCATGTGCTTATTGTCCCACTGCACAGATTTATTAAGAAAACAGACTGTGCTTAGCAGTTGTAACTATAGCACACCACCGTCTTTGAAGAAATTAAATATGCAAATAATTCCTACTTTAATATATAAGGTATATCAAATTTCAAATGACTGAACAAACTTTAGTCTGCATTTTACAGATAACAGATAAAAAAATGCCGTTAGATTTCTTTTTTTTCTGTTCTAAAGTACTTTAAGTTACGAAGTGTTGCTCTGTCTCAGTCATAGTGCTGGAGAAATTTAGTAATTTTAAAAAAGGAAACAGTGGATTTTTTTTGGAGGGAGTTAAAGCTCACAGTGAGGGTTTTTTGTAAGCATACTCCAACTGACAGTGAATTATACCTACCACGTGCAGGCGACTGCTGTGTGGAATTCCGCCCAATCTTAAATTTATTTTCTAGATTTTTTCCACGTCTATAATGACTACCTTTGAAGAATTTATATCAACACAGATAATTATTCTTAACAATAGCAGACATGATTGCCAACTTAAAATCAGCTTGTGGAGAGAAAAGTCACATCCTTGTCACTTGGCTTTGACTGATGAGCACTGTCACGCTGAACCAGAAAGATTAACAACTTTCCTTATTACATTACCTATTAATGAGGCCATTCACCATTTTCTTCAGTCTTCCCAATTCTTCTCTTTTCTTGTCATCTAGTGTCTCCTGAGCTCTCCTTGCTTGAGGGGGAACATACTTCGTAGCACCGTGTTTATGACTCTTACCAGGAAAAGAAGAAAATAAGATACCAGATGAGACCAGTATCTTAAGTACTTGAACACCAACATACATTTCTATTTAAGATTAATATACCAAACTTAAAGATACGTCTTATTATCTAATAACCAATGCCAAAGAACAAAATACAGAAAAGGAGCAGGCAAAAAGTTACCCTTTACGACCAACTTGACAGTGGCAAAGCTCCTCTTCCCTATACCCGAAATTCTCTTTAAGTTATGGTTACTAAAACCTGGCATCCGAGGTCTTGGTTTTACCCAGGTTTTATCAGTGACAGTTTAGGTTAGTGCCATGAGGGCTGTGTGACCTACTCTCCTCCACTCGTGCTACAAAAAGTATCACAGCAGGGCCTCTGGGATCATTTGGAAGTAAATCTTCGGTCTGTAACAGATGCTAATTTTAACGCAAACTGTCTTTGCCCACAGCAGCAGCGCTTAAGCATATTCTCACCCTCTAAAGCCAGGGTAGTTCCAGATCCCACGTGCCTTAGGTATTACCTGCCACCATCCTGATGTGGGGTGGTGTCTATCGGCTGTCCCTAGGTCCTGGGAGACCTCTCAAGTCAACACTGTTGTTGGGCCAGGTGCGGTTTTGAACCAGGACAACACTTCACGTGGCCCACGACTTGACAGCAAACACCTGTGTTTTACAGAGGCATGTAACTCTGTTCTGTATTCTGGTCGCCGCACGTCCTTTGAGCAGCAGGCTTGTGTTATCAGAGGCGAACATCCCACCTCTCCTACCTCATCCTCCTCTTCTTCCTCCTCCTGGTCCGGGGGCTCGCTGGCCTCTGGCTCCTCGCCGTCCTCGGGGGATGAGGGCGAGCTCTCGTTCTCCCACTGTCCTTCCTCGTCATCCCCCTCGAAGGAGTCTGAGGCGTCTTCCTGATCCTCCTCGTCCTCACCATCATCCTTCACTTCCTCCTCCTCCTCATCCTCCTCGCCCTCCTCCGGCTCCCGCGGCCTTGGCTTGGTTTCCTTCTCCTTCCCCTCCTCCTCCTCCTCGTCGCTGGTCTCGCAGAGGCTGCTGAGCCCGGCCCGGGTGCCCAGGGCTCCCAGCACGTATCCCAGCCCGTCCCGCAGGAAACTCTGCGGGACCCGCTCCGCCGCGGGCCCCTCCTGCTTCCTGCGCCGCTTCCCGAGCCCCAGCTGCCGCTCCAGCCGACGGATCTCCTTCTCCTCCTCCTCGTTGGCCTCCAGCAGGGCCCGCTTCCGCGCCGAGGCGGCGGCGGCGGCCGAGGGGGCCGAAAGGGCTGCCGATGTCGGTGCCGACACTGGGCCCGGCCGGTGCTTCCCTGCGGCGGGCGAGGCCGGGGCTGCGGGGCGAGCCGGCTTGGCCGGAGCGTGTTTAGCCGGACCGCGCTTGGCCGAAGCAGGTTTAGCAGCAGCCGGCTTGGCAGGAGCAGGCTTGTCCGGGTCGGCGGGAGCCTCCACCAGCTCCCCGCGCTGGAGTCGTCGCCGCCGGCTCCGCTTGAGCCTGCGCTTCTCCTTCCTGGCCTCCCGGCGGCTCTTGCGGCTCTGCCTCTCCGAGTCCCTCAGCAGGGGCAGCGGCGGCTGGTCGCCGGCCGCCTGCACGAAGTCGTGCACCGCCTGCCGCAGCCGGTCCAGCTTCCCGCCGCGGCGGGCGCGGGCAGCCCCCGGTCGCCTCATCGCCTCCGCGCCGCCCGCAGCCACGCCGCGCCTGGGCGCCGCCATCTTGGGGCACGGCCGCCCCGCCCCTTCCGCCGCGCGGGCGCCATGGCGGGCACAGCGCCCCCTGCTGGGCGGCGCCTCAGGCGGCCCCGGCGCTGAGGGGCGGGACCCTGGAGAGCGCACACCAGCAGAGCCCCCCTTTGGTGTATATGTGTATTTGAGAATCCCAGAGTCAATTAGGTTGGAAAAGACTTTCGAGATCATCGAGTCCAACATATAACCAAACTCGACCATGTCAACCAGACCGTGACGCTGAGTGCCACGTCCAGTCTTTCCTTAAGCACCTCCAGGGACGGTGATTCCACCACCTCCCTTGGCAGCCCGTTCCAATGTCTAATCATCCTTTCTGTGAAGAAATTCTTCCTAATGTCTAACCTAAACCTCCCCTGGCACAGCTTGAGACTGTGTCCTCGTATCCTGTTGCTGGTTGCCTGGGAGAAGAGCCGGACCCTCACCTGTCGGGCAGTTGTTGGAGAGCGATGAAGTCACCCCCAGCCTCCTTTCCTCCAGGCTAAACACCCCCAGCTCCCTCAGCTGCTCCTCACAGGACTTGGGCTCCAGAGCCTTCCCCAGCTCCACTGCCCTTCTCTGGACACGCTCCAGAAAGAAAAACGTGAGGTTTGTCTATCTTCTTACACCAGGGAGAGGAACCATTTGTCTCTCACAGCCCTGGCTGCGGTCACAAGGCCCCCACTGGGCACGAAGCTCTTGCTGACGCTGCTCGAGGTGCTGAGATACACCAGAACCCCGGCCTCTCCTCCACCTGCCCAGACCCCCACTTTAAGCCCCTTCCAGCCCTGCCAAGCTCAGGTGTCTTTTCCTGAGCATGCCAGAGACGATGTCTGCGTCCTGTCTCTGTGGAAGCGCTGGCTGCTCTTGGGACGTTTCCATCCACAGCAGGGTGCAGGACAAGCGCCCCTGACACAGGGATGTACAGACAGCGCCGCTCTGCACAGACAGCGACAACTTGTCTGTCGCCTATGCGATCAGGAGGAATTAAATGTCCCATGGCAGTTTGCTGCTGTCAGCAGGAAAACCAATTGGTTGGTCTTATTTTTAGTCTCTTTGCTGTGCTCCAGGGTTATGCAGCCTGCTGGGTGTGTGCCGGTTCCAGTCCTGTCTGACAGATGCTCGGAGTTTCCCAAAACACTGAATTTCCCCCAGTTTCGTCAAAAACTGGGCATAAGAAAGATTTTCTTGGCTGAACAAAGTGCCACCAGATGAGCTTAGACCTCAGCAGACACCAGAAAAACATAACTGAAAGCCAGCACACATGAGCCACTTTCAGAAATAGGTTTGGTCTTGAATCTCCTGTGGAGACCAAATCCATAGGAAGTCAGGCTTCATTTTGTTTGTTGTCGTTGCACTCCAGTCCTCTCTTGGACAATGAAGTACTGCACGGGACTTATATTTTACCTGAAAATTTGATATGGCTTTATCGCTCTGAAGATTAGTTTTGTCTTTCTATGCATTTTTCCATATTCTGTGATTACATCATATGTCCTAGATGACCCATGCCTCAGAAATCTAGCTTTCTCAAGGGTGATGCATAATGAATCTTTCACCCTCAGTGACAAGATACGTTGCATTGATTTGTCAAAGCATTCCCTTTGCTCCATTTTAAACTATATATTATGCTGTAATTTATTGCTGGGCCACTCTGTATTCATGCACAGATGGCTCACATGCATTTTGCATCCTATTAATAGATTTATTGATAACAGTAATCCAGCAGCATGCCAGAATACAAGATAAATACAGCTGAATATAATATGAGAAAATATTAGGTGCTTTTAAAACTTTGAGATTTGCATCTTCTTTCTGTCTCATCATGTAATTTGTCATTCAGGGCAACAGAGCTTTCCATTAATAGGAAATTTCATGTATCCTCAAAGAGAAAATGCCAGTATTTGCCTTCTTCAGTGCTTCATGTCACAAAGCAAACCATGAAAAGCATGTATTTTACTGAGCCCCATAATCCCAAATTTGAGTGAAAATTGGCATGCTACTTTTGCAAAAAAATACACAAGTAGAATTATTATTACTTGCTAATAGACTAATCTGCATTCAAGTCTAATGAGGCCATATAAAAAAAATACAACAAGTATTTCAGAGACTATACTAGAATATCATAGTTTATTATTTCATGTTCACCAGTTTGGCTTCAAGTACCTGGTAAATAGTCTTCTTAGGATCTAAAATGTGAATAAATTAGAAACTCCTGCCAATGACTCTTCCAACTTTCCTGTGTTGTCTAAATATCAGAAAAGGGAGGAACTACAGTTTCCTTTTTAAAAATTTCACATTTAGGTCTCTGCATCATATGGGCATCACTTACCAAATAGGAATTCTGAATCAAGGGAACATTTTGTAATTGTTCTTTGTTTTGATGGTGATCCCACAGCAAAGAACAAGCCACAAGGGCAGGTTTCACATTTACAATGAAATTGAGCATAATGGCACAATTCACTGGAAATGAGAGTTCGTATAGAATTGTCGCTTCCTGCTGAGATAATCTTTGTTAACAGATTTCCTTTCCTATTAAATTATATTCATGGATTATTATTTCTCACCCCTCAGCAGAATGAACAGAATACAATTGCTTTAGCTGTCTGTCTGCTATTGTCTCCTGGTCACCTCCCACATGCCATGAAAATGTGATTTAGTGACTACATAATACGCATAGGTAGATTCTGGCTCTTTTGTAATATGCAGCTATTGAGAATATTTATCACCACAGGAAATATCAAAGCAGCACCAGAAAGACTTTTAGACTGAGCTCACAAAGGTTGTTCTTTGTTCTTATCAATGGAGAAAATAGCCTGATTCATGGAAGAATATGGCTTTAAATCCAAAGCCTTTTTTGACTCTGCAGACTAAATATTTCATGCCAGAATGAATTTATTCCAAGCAGTGAGAGCCTCAGAACAGTGCAAGTTGCTTGAAGACTCTGCTGTGAGTCTCTAGCACAGCATGTACTTGAGGTACTGTTTCCCTCCATGTCATACTGTCACCACCGGGATCAGCAGAACTGAAATTTGGTCTGCTGGGAAAGACTGTCTGTGGAAGGATACTTTACCTCTGGAAAACATTTTCCAGAGTCTTAAGGAGGTACAAAGTTGTTGGTTCTCAGATGTGCTTCAGTCCTATTTCAGAAGATATTGGTAGATGAGGAAAGTGAATTCCTTAGTGATTTAAAGATACATCCCTGTTGATTAGAATCTTGGTGGGTTTTTTTTGTTTTGGGTGGTTTATTTCCCACCTCCACCCCCAGGGTCTATGTGCTAAGCAGTTTCTGAAATCTTGGTCTTTAAACATCTTAAGCCACATATGATGAAAACTAACTACACGAAGATTCTAGAAAAATATCTGTTCTGGGACTTTCTCCCACAGTTTCCACCATCTTTGTACCTGACCTTGGGCTGCTCATTTATCTTCTCCATGCTGCTTTTGTAATACCAAAACGAGTTATGTTCCATCATTCTGAGACTCAGTTATATCCTCCTGTATCTTCAGGTTTGTCTGTTGAAAAGTTGCCACCCACAGCACCTCCCCTTGAGGGGCTTATTACTTCCCCTTTTCTGGGGCTGCCCCAACACATTTGCTGACCAAAAGCTGTTTGCTGAGTTTTTCATGTAATTGTTCTCTTTTAGTCCCCAAAATCAGTGTCCTTTCAGTCCGTGCTCACTGCTGACACTCATTAAGAGAGATCTACATTTTTTTAAACTAATTTAGGCTGTTTGATTGAGAAAAATTAGGAAGTAACTATATGAATATCTCAAAAGAGTATGTTTGTAGCTTCCCCCCTCCATTCCAAAATAAGAAGCAGCTGAAAGTGGAAACCTCAGATGGCAAAACTCGAGTAGAGAGAAGATGTGTTCACCGATTTTAATCATTAATATCTTTTAGTTCACTGGAAGGAAGGAGTGAGTACTAAAGGTTATTATTTAGATAAATGATCCAAAAGACAAGCATAAAAAAGACAGATATGCTGAGTGAAAGCAGAAACCCATTTCCCCAATCCATTAGCATTTTTACTTTTAAACTATAAGGAGATTATCCAATACGTGACTGAACAAATGCAATCACATTACTTTATTGTTATTAAAAGGAAGAGGTAGGTTGCAACTAAAATGAGCTGTTAAATTATTGTTTTGTGCACATCACAGTTTAAAAAAAACACAATTGTAAATCAGAATAGCACCACTGATCAAAGTCTCACATTACAGCACTTTGCATTTCCTACATGAAATTTATATAATCAAAGCTTCTGTGCCAAGAAATGTCTCTGGGAGACTTAACTGTGTGCTAAGCACTGACCTTATCTAAGGAACACTTGTATTGTATTGCCATTTATAAGGCAGTTTTCATCAAAAAAGCTGTAAACACGTACCAAGGGACATTTCCTTTTCTCTCTGTTCTTCCTCCTCTGTTCTTAATTGCTTTGCTTTAATATACCAGTTGTAATCCTTTTCCCTGAAGATCATTTGTTATTAGCTGTTTCTCTGATTCTGACAAGGCAACTTTAGAAAAAGAATACTTGGAAGTAGGAGTGACACTCGGGAGTAAATACTTGTGAATGGTTGAATTCAACAAAATCCCTAAAATAAACAGTTACTGTTACTTTGTTAAAATCATCTTTTACCTGCCCATTTATCTACAAATGTGAAAACACTGGCAAGGGTAAGTGCTGTGCCACTGACACAGGAGCAATTGCAGCAGTAGTAGAGTGCAGAGTTACTGTTCATCCCATGGCTAACGCTGTATTTTTTTACACAGAATGTAAGGTGATTGTTCTCAGGGACACTTTCCAGCAGGTTTTTCAGTTCAGTGAGGTGCTCCTAGCTGTTACCAAAAGTCTTACTGCTTAAAAAAAGGTAAAAGTTTTTCCTGAAGGCTTCGTTAAACATGCAAAATATGATATGTGTCTCAGTCAAACAGCATGAAGTATTTGTAGGTCTTTCCAGGATGACAGCAAGCTTTGGATCTGGTAACTTGTACTGAAACTACGATATATATTTGTACTTATTGGTTGCCATTCTACATCTTAATCTCACTTCCTCTAATGCATTATGTTGTTACATATAATACAGTATTAATTTCAGACACAGTTCCTGTCCAGGAGCTCTACTTACCTGACCACAAGCAGAGTGCAGCAGTGGAGTGTGCCTGCCCCATTCTAGTTACAGACCATTCTCTCAGATACTTTTAAATTGTCACACTGATTTAAGCCTGACAGACAAGACAGAGTTCTTCTTCCTTAGTTTGGGCACATCTGTAGCAGAGCCAGTCACCTTGCTCCCTGTTTATAGTCAAATGGAGAGAAATAATGATTTATAGGGGAAACAAAAAACCTCATCTGGGATTTCAGAATCAGAATGCCTTAGACTCCATAACTCAGTGGTTAAAAAGCAGCCTTGCATGACTGACTTAGCTGCAGGCAATTGCCTTGGGGACACCTGGTTAGTCGACTCGTGCAAAGGACAAGGCAGCAAAACAAAATCATGCACACGTGACCTCAAGTAACCCCATGTTTACACAACTTCTGCCTGGCGCATATCTGACACCAGATCCCACCCTAATCTACTCCTACGCCTGCTGACATCCCTTCTGAGTAACTGCCATCTTTCCAAACTGCAGTTTTGCAGCTACTTTAGGTCAGTCTCAACCTGCCATGCATTTGTCCAGTAATGCATTTTCTCATCCTTCATGTTGGCACCAGGATTCATGGCACAGTCCGCTAAATCCAAGACTTTACCAGAATGAACCTGAGAAGTTTTTTATTTGGGCTGGGTTAATTTTGTGATTCACCTTCACAAAGACGTGGGACAGGGAAGAGAACTGCTCCTTTCAGTACCAGTACAGGCTAAGATCACCCTAAATCAGTTAAGAAACCACACCATTAGAAGATTACAGAAATTACTCTGTCAAGGTAGCCTGCTGGAAGGACAATTATTTTGCATGCTTCTTTAAAGTAGAATTCATTATTCAACAACTACAGCTGGTCCTTCTGTTGCCCAATGTGTAAGCACTTGCACCTGTGCCCAATATGAAATAGGTTTTGAAACACAGGTGAAAACAGGAACAATTACCAAAACCCTTTTAGTGTAATTACATTGTTTGTAATGAAACAATTTGTCTTTTTTGCTGTCCTGAATAATTTTCTAAAAAAAAAAAAAAAAAAAAAAGCGTGCTAACAAGTTGACATTAAGAACAAAGAACACAACTGTATGTGCCTGCCTAGGGAGTTGGCTGGCTCTGTACAGCTTGAATTTTCTTTTTCTCTAAAAATTTCTTCCTTGCTTGCTGGTGGCAAAGGTCTATTTATAGGACAACCCACATTTCTCTGGATGCTTTTCCCGAGTGGCAGTGTTAAGCTTACTGCATCCCATTCCTGTACATAATCATAGGAAAACACACACTTAAAATGAGCTACAGGGAAGTGTCATTTAGATTTTTATGATTACAGAAATCAGCTGAAGAGACAGCTTTATTCTTCATCTTATAATTTCAGCTGTAAATTCTTAACTGCAGGTGCCATATTTTCCTTAACTGTTTAAATAAATCCTCACAATGTGGGGCCTAATGGGGGACTCCTGCAGGACCATAATGAAAAGGAAACAACGAGAAGAATAAACAACTGTGCCCTTGCTTCTAAGCCATGTCAAGATATTGGTTTAAATTCCAAGCTCTTTAATTAGTCCTGAGTCCTGTGAGTGGTTCCATTTCTAAGACCTGTTACCTATGTGAAGATGTTACTGCCTTGGTGAGCTCTGCAGATGAAAGAGGAAGCTTGAAAGGAAGAAAGTCATACTGGCCATTCGGCCTTATATGCATATATATTTCTTTTCCTAGCAGAGAAGGTAATTAATGTATAGTGATCCATGGCAATAGTGATGATGATACCAGTCTACAGATGAGCTGCCAGTTTGCAGGACTCATTTCCTTCTCTGGCATTCACAGAAGTAAAACAATGCAGGTTATGAGATCCTAATGCTGCTTTTTTTTTTTTTTTTGGTAAATTGATCGTGGCTTCTTTCTGTTTCAGTATTGAAAGGAACTTGATCTATACAGGACCAGAGATCAGATGTAATTGAGTTTTATCCCTGCTGTAGTAGCATCCTCTTTGTAGCCTTGGGCAAGTCACCCGTTATTTGAATTTTAAAGCTTCAGTTTTTGTTTAGAGATTTGGAATTTCACAGTCCTCCATAACTTTCACATGCCCGGTTTCAGTTGTTTTTTCCCATCAGCAGAAAGGTCATTCTCATTAGGAGACAAATAACGCAAATTGGATGCATTCAATTTACATATTTGAATATGCAAATGACCACACTTCTCATTTTTCTTCCCGAGGACTGACCTCTGAATCAAACAAAATTTATTCTACTCTAAGCTGAAAGGGAACTTCTGTACAATAACGATGGCTGGGTGTCACAGGGCATCTGACATATTTTATCTAATTGTGATTCCAGATATTTGATGGCAGACAGAAAACCTGTGGCTGGATTTCATAAGAATGAAAAATTAGAAGTCAGCCTAGATTCCAGTTTTTGTGTAGAAACAGAGGTGATTAAGTGAAATTATTAGACTTGTTCAAGGCCAACATCAAAAATAGTTTTAAAGACTTGTGTTTAAGATTGATGTTACCAGCAACCCCTTGATGCAGACTGGGAATGTAGCCATGGAACAATCCCAACCTCCAGAAAAAAGGAAGCAGATTCAAGGTCACTTGCAAGCTGAGATGCTTTATATAGCACATCTCAATTCTTGCTTACATTCTGGACTGACCAGAGGTTCTTATAGTACCAAGGATTGTCCTTTTATTAGGTAATCACTATGAGTGATTATCAGATGAGGAAAACCTTGCCATCATTATCAGTGATGGACAATACACCATTATTCTGCAATAGAATTAAAAAATATCACCACACTTTATTCTTTAGTAACTAGGTGGAATAAGGGTGCGATCCAGTATTACTCTCCAGTTCCTTCAAAAATAATTATGTGCTAAAAATTGCAATACATCAAAAATTTAATTACACTAAAAGTGCTTACTAATGTTTTGTTATTACTCTGTTTAATCTTGGCATCTGCATGCCATCCATTAATTTACTTCAGTAAAAACTATAGGTCACATTGTGAAGTTCTTATTATATTTCTATGTAGTCAAAACTCCAATTTTTTTTTCCAGAGTGTAGCATAAGTGAAGACATTGATTTGGAGTACATGACTTTGTGCAAGCAATGACGCATTTAACAGGGGAAGATAACGAAGATAATGCTTCAGTTTATGTATATTTCAGATTTGTCTGTAATAATGTTTTCAGTTTATAACCCTTTAATTTATTTTGTTCTTGTATTTAATTCAAGCAGCCATTTAAACATTTCCTCCATTTTAAAATAAACAGTTTGTTTGGGGCACAAACTGTAATGTTCCTTTTAAGAAAACAAAATATAAACTGCATAATAGAAGGATAAACTGAAGAGGCCCTCCAATTGTAATTAAACTATATTTTTCTTTCTTTCATATACCACACACACAAAATCACATGAAAGAATACTATAAGCTGCTACTTCTTTGTAGAGGCAAAAATACTATTTGCAGAAAACTCAACAGACAGTGATTTTGTGAAAAAAAAAAGAAAAAAGAGAGAAAAGGTAATACTTACACCTTGGTTAAAATTAATTCAGAGTTCCAAATAGTGTATATTCTGTCTCTTGTAAAGAAATTCTATAGAAGACTACTATGTCAGGGTAATTATATTTTGGAGCACTTTAAGTATAAATAAAAATAAGCACACACGTATAAATAGGTATATAAATATACAAACACACACTATGTATAAATATTCATATGATATACAAATTCATTTAATGATCTGAAAATATACACTTTTAAATCTATTGTATGAATGAACCCCTAAACAAATTCTGCCAAAAAAGTGCAATAAACTTGTCCTACTGGCATTGTCCATAAGTATTTCTTATTCCATAACACAGGGCAGGAAGAACTATCTGAAAATTATGGTCTATGGTTATTTCTTGACTCATGAAATCTTTATGAGGGTTGTGTGTGCGCAGAGCAAAAGGACAATGTAGTTTCTCACATTTTCTGTTACTCTTGCTGTTACAAATGGTATTGGCCAAACAGAAGAACAAATTTGTGATTGCTTTGTGTGTATTATGTAGCTCACAAGCATTTCTCTCTGTAAAAGTGGTGGCTGGAACAGCTCCCTCTGCTCAGTTACATCATTCCTTCTGCTGTGTGAACAGAGAATGAACTGAATCAGAGAACCCATTCTGATTAAATTTTTTGGTTTTGCCAGGTTATTTTCCCCAGGTCTGTCTGCTCTTGCACTGCTGTGTCAGTACTGCTGAGGGGTGGCTGGAACAAACGGAACAAGAACAGAGCTGGGCAGGATCAGTGCTACAGCCTGAGAGGTGCTTGCTCGAGTTCTTTCCAAAGTGCTCAGATGAAATCCTCACTTGGGTTTTTCAGAGGCTCTGTGGAGATCATTAGCCTGCAGTAATACAAAAATCAGTTCGAAGTAGGAACTTGGAGTTGCCCAGTGTCTGCTGCAGGATTACTTCGCAAGTGCCAAACTATGTGATAAATTTTAGAACTCAAAAGACAAAACAGCTTTTGGTTCAGGTATTCTGTAAGGTGCTTTAGGCTACAGAGAAGGAATCCGAAGCTTCCTTCAGAGCTGTTTGACAGGAAAGCTAATGTTCCCTCACACCTGGCGTGACTCAAGCTACTATGAGAAAACATGAAGGCTAGAAGGATGTACCAGCAGATCCTGCTGAGGGGTGATGGAGTTGAATATGGGAGCCAGTGCTGGGGATGCAAGACAGAGGAAGGGAAGGAGTATGGCTGGCATTTCAGCCATAAAAGATTGTATCTCACTAGGGTGCTGCCAGTGTTTTGCTGTGGGGTGAAGAGAACTTGGGAAGAGGATGAGCTCAGGGTGGTGCAATCCCTGCCACTACAGCAGAAAATGCAGATGTCTGCCATAGCCTATAGTGTTATTCAGGACAAGAGCAATTCTCAATAATGAATTCCCTCACAGGTTTGCTAGCAGCCTGAATGCATTCCAAATGTGACTTTGGTAACAGCTGAGTAGGGAGAAGACCAGTCTGAGAAAGGCTGATTGTTTTCTTACTTTGTTGATAATATCCAGGTGTTACTACACAACGAGACAGCAAACTGGTCTGAAATGATATCCTCATTATGCCAGTTCTGGGGGCATGTGAATATAAATGGAGCAAAGCATGCTGTGGGCTAGGATTTAAAGATGCTGATGGTATCAGGTCAGTGTAAGCCCAGCGTAATGGCCCTTGGATACCCCCAGGGATGAGAGGACACAGTGTGGTGTAGGGAGGTGAGCTGTCAGGCTGCAGGAACAATGTTCAGTGCACACGTGGCTACATAAATAGTCAGACTGTCATATGCTGTTCAGCACTACCGGTACTTCAAAGAAAACTACATCCTGTGCAATACTTCAGCAGTGACTACAAACCGCAGAGTTATTTCCTATGGTTTGTTGTTTTTACTATTCAGGATGAAGGAAGTGTCATTTTTGTATCCAAATTTTCTCATGTGCTTTATAATGACTTTTCATCTACGCCTTCAGTGTATGTTTAGTATTGGCAAATTAACAACAATGCAAAAGATATTTTTTCTGTAAAAGCAAATAAATTTTGAGATATCAACACACAGGATGTAAAACAGGATGAATATATCCTATGAAACCTTGTTAACTTTGTACTATCTATAGAGTTTAAATAAGTGATTATTCATAGAATAAGATGATTTAGAAACAAAGTCATCTGTCTCAAAGAGATGACATCTTTATAACCATAGCAGTACTGAAAATAGAAAAACAAGGTTCTGTTAGGTTATCAGTAAGCAGTTTGTAGGGCATATGCTTCAAAGAAGAATGAATGAAGGAATGGTGTACCTGCTTTCACATTGGAGAAATTCCTTGTCTCTGTGCTTCTCTAAAAACTCTGCAGCTTTCTATCCTCCTGTGAGGAACCAGGATACTGTGGTGAGCCAAGCTCACAATCAGCTCTGAACTCATCACATAATGGTCTGTAGGGACCTTTATGCTTTTTTTCTTTAGAAGATGAGACCATAGTTCTGGGAAGGCCTGATTACAGCAGCCATATCAACATAGAACATGTGGAAAATAGGGGGAAATTGTCTAGAGGTAATAAAGCTGAAGGACACCCATAGCAAGGCCAAAGGTATGATTATCTCCTTCAGCCGGGGAGAAGATGCACTCCTCTGTCATGTTGTAGTTATTACAGGTTGAGCCATGCATGACCACACCTTTGATGAGAAATGGGGTCAGTGATCATTACCAAACACTCACGGAAATGAAAGGATGACTATTGACACTTTCAGGTGGATAAGGCTGGGAGTTGTCCCACTCCTCTCATATCAACCATTAGCAGCTTGTAGGAGAGCAGGGTGCACCTGGTCAGGAAAAGAAGACACCTTATGTTCAACAAGTTCAAGATGCAACTTGAAAGCCAGTAATGTGGGCAGACTTTTCTCTCTGCACTCTGTTGAAAGGCCAGGAGACCTGTGCCTTTTCTCTGTGTAGAATTCAACTGACAGTGAGAGGGCTTGGAAGGACTTAATCCAGGCTGTGGATGAGATTTACTGAGGGAATGGCAAGCAGACATGCCAGGGAATAGAAGCATTGTCATGAAGACTTTTTAGCCATGCTTGCACGCCTGTGTCTGGAATATAGGAAACCCTGAGACGGAGTAAGATGGTGGCACTGTGTATACACAGTGGCATATACTAAATCCACATCACTGAGGGGGAATTAACAGGGCCTGCTTTTATAGTTGACTTATCCTAGGTTCAGGGGCCTCCACGAATTCTCAAGTCTAGGAAGCAGCCTCAGATATCAGGCTTTTAAGAGCCTTTCAGGTATCCATGCTCTTTGACAAGACTGTCTTCTTCCAGGCAGAAAATGGGGCAGAGAGTGTAGCTGAAAAATTTCTAACATAGCTGGCGGCATCCCCAGCTTTCTGAAATCAGGGAAAAGGGATATGCCAGGACATCATAGCAGCTGATTCATGCCCACTTCCCCCACTCTTAAACTGTATATTGGACTCCTTTTTTTTAATGGAAATGTAGACTGGCACGTCCCTCGTTTACAATCACAGTACCTATAGAGATGCACACACAGGAACTGTCTCACAGCTCCAGGATAACTTTGGAACCCTGGTGGATGCTAAGCCCAGTCAGAGGCAGATCACAGCCCTGAAGGCTTCTGCAACTACCCCATGCCCAGAGCAATTCCTGTTCCCCAGCACGTTCAGTGGGGACCAGGCAGGGTGAGTTTTTTAGTTGGATGTCGCTAACCTCTGTCACCTGCCCAGAGGTCAGTAGGTAGATGTGGCATAAGTGGAGGGTCCCAGTGGAGCTGGTCAGGGACCTGTTGGGATATTCAGAGCCCTGACAGCCTGCTCCAGGGAACAGGCAAAGTACAGTGTCTGCTTGTACTTAGTCTGAATGTACTTTGAGATGTGCCAGGTGTCCCAAAGAATACAGGAAGATAGAACTACGTCTTTCAATGTCTGATAAGTGTCTGCCTTGTTTGAGCTGGATTCAGGAAAAAGTGCTGGCTTTTATGAGATAGTTTCTCTTGTTTTTTCAGTCTTCTTTTTAAGTGTGGCCTGGCTTTCAAGATGCAGTCCTTTGCAACAACCTCTCTATGCAAGTCAGGATCGGTAGAAATGAAGAAAGTGGATGACAGAGAAGTGTGTAGACAGTAGTCCCTAGACAAACCTTGGATTTGTAGGTTTTGTAGGACAGCTTTTTCTGTACATTGTGTGGATTGACCTTTCCTCTTGCCCAGGTCAAGGGCTGTAACTCAATAAAATGGGAAAAAAAACCCCAAACAGGCACAGTGTGATAGGGACTGTCAAAGGAGTGCCTTACAGAAGGGAATGATATGGTCAGGGGAAGTTCAGATTGGATGTTAGGAAAAGGTTCTTCACTGAGAGGGTGGTTGGTCACTGGAATGGAGTCCCCAGGGCAGTGGGCATGGCACCAAGCCTGTCAGAGTTCAGGGAGCATCTGGACATTGCTCTTAGTCATACGGTTTGGTTTCAGGTATTCCTGCAAGGAGCAGGGAGTTGGACGTGATGATCCTTATTCTGTGATTGTGTGAGACACACCATATGTAAAATATGGTCCAATATCACACACGTGCCTTGTAGCATAGACAGGGATTGAGTATTCAGCATGGAGTATCTCTGCAGTTGCAATCACTGGCAGAGTGGGTATAATTTGAGTTTAATGTATGGCTTACAGGACCTAAAACTAGGAAGAAAATATTTTAAAGAGTCACAGCCTATTCCTTGTTCTATCCTCCCACCTTTGAGATAGTATGAAATCTCTGGAGTCCTGCATTCAAATACTTAGATATACCCAAATGTTTAAAGTCAGCAGAGATGACTTTTGCTTCTATATGAGGGATAGAGGACTATATATCATCCCAAGGACTGAGAAGCCTTTTTTTTTTTTGTTACTTAGAGGTGTAATTACTGTAATGTAATATCTACTTGAGAAAGGAAATTAAACTCTCAAGAACAAATTAGCTAATTTCACATTATGGGCATGATTTTTGTTAAAAGGCCTGCTAGAGCTGAGTCCAGTTTCTGAAAATAAGTATTGTCTTATGTTATAAAATAATCTGTTCTCATGGTGTCAGCATTTTCTGATAGACCAGTGGTGGAATGGATGTGTGCCATGTTCTATGGATCAAATACTAGTCACTAGAGCTCTGTGAGGAGTGTAATCTTTGATGGGATAACTGCATAAAATTCTCCTAGTCAGGAGATCAGACCTGACAGCTGTAGTGGCCCTTTTTGGTCTTCCAGCCTTTGGTGGCTTTTTCTATGGCAATAGTCTTATTTGGCAACGAGAAACTTTAGGATGGCAGTGGGCAGGTCCTGTAAAAGTGCATTTTATATCTGACTGTTGCAGGAAAGAATACTTGCTGAAATTTATTTGCCATGTCCTTGAACAACATTGAATTCTCCAGATTAGGTGATGCCTGTGGTGCAAACCTATTCATTTTGCTAATGAGACAGAGGAGGAAGATAAAGATTTAAAAAATGCCTGACATCATATTTTATTAGTCACCCAATATAATTATTGACAGGGATCGAGGATGTTAAGTTCCAGAAAAAGACTACTTATTATCTTAACACTCTTGAGATGCATTAAACACATTTGAATTTAATTAGAAAGGAGTATCCATGATTTAGGAATAAATCTTACACCTATTAATTTTAGAAATTAAGATGATTAATTTCCTTTAAAATTTCTAGCATTTTGGATAAAAGTCCTTCATAAAAGGTGCATGGCTTACTTTCAAAGACTAAATTTATGCAATGTGATTTTGTCACCCGGACTGAAAAATGGTTGTAGTTTAATACTGGATAGATTTTTGAAATGCCTTCCATGTGGTATTTAACAATACAGTCATAGTAGTCATGATGAGTCAGGTACTGAATTTAAGAGAGAAAAAAAAAAATTATATAACAACTGCCAAAAATGGGACTTTTTATTGTTTAAGGATTTCACATTCCAACTTATCTTCTCCAAAACCTGTACAATTCCATTTCTTGAAACTACATAACGAAAAAAATTAGCTTGAGGATAGTTCAGACTGAGCACAGATGGTCCAGCAGATTAATGACTTAATTTTTTTTTAAAGGACAATGAGTACAGCCATGTTAAGTAGTCAGGAACTGATAATATGGGTGGATATTTGCAGCTTCATCATTTATAATACAGCTAATGCATGGTCACATCTTTTACAATCAATAGGAGATTGGCAGAGTAGGATGTCTAATGAAAGATGTTGACTAGTCCACAAATCAAAGGAGAATATTCCAAAAGGACAGAGAAACAATGGAAGGTAAAGGATCATCAATGTTTGCAGAGAAAGCACAGACGCAGTGATGGGTGAGATTCTGCTGCCTGTGTGGTGTGTTGTGTAGATGTAACACAGTGTCACATACTCAACAAACCAAAGTGGAACTGGGCCTGGAGTCATTTAAAATGGTACCGTGTGGGCACTTCAAGAGTGGGAACTAAACAGAGACTGAAGAGAAAGCATAGGAGTGAAGAAAGCATCTGTTCTGCAAGAACAGAAACATCATTTGTGACACCTTGATTTCAGAGGCGTCTGCCGGTTTTATTATTCAGCCAGTGGTAAAACAACATTACAGCTTCTAATGATTATTTGCTAACACAAATAATATTGACTTCATGCTCAGATAACTCTTTTGGATCCCATTATGATGTTACCATGGAACCAACCTGTGATACTGGCAAGCTCATATTCTATAAGGGCAAACATAACACTGGCAACCAGTAAAATAATTATGATATGTGCTTAGTACATGAGGAAGTTTCCAAAGATGAGAAAAAAAACAAGAAAAACTGTTTTTGTTTAAAAAAACCCAAATCAGAGATAGAAATTACATTTTTTTAAAGGATGTATTTATTCTGGTCAGCAAACCACTGCTAATGCTACTGGCAGATGACACGAAAACATTGGCAAATACTGGAAACAAGAGTGGTAAATTACGAAGATGAGCTAGTCATACAGAGCAATCTGAAATGTTTGTAAAGCAGAAAACAAAGGAGTCTTGAACTGAGTCAAATTTCTATGGATGCACTGGGAACAAGGGGTTGAGGCCCTGTCTACAGAACCAGGGCTGTATCTGGAGGAAAGTGATTCAGAATAGAAATTGCAGATTGGTGCTGGTTGATATGAACCAAGTTCAGAGGTAATCACTCTTTTCTAAGTCAAGGAAATGATTGCTGTAGCATTTGGATTAAAATGTCCCTAAAACTGGCTTTACCCTGTGTAAGCAAGTAAGTGGACATGGCAATCAAAACCACAAGGAAGCCTTTTACCTACAGCCAGACCTCTGACAGCAGGAGGACACAAGTAGACAGAAGTGTCTTCAACTGCACTTTCCATTTGCTTCTGGGAAGTAACCATGTTTTTCATCTCTCAATCTGTGTTCTGTTTTCCCCTATAATAATTAAAATGGTCTGTAATAAAAATATAGTGAGCATAAAATAAGGGGGGTGATTGTACTCTGTTCACAGAATTGCTGAAACTGACCCTGAAGTGGTTCTTTCGCCTGCATTTTAATAAGCGCGTTAAAAGTTTGGAGAGCATTCAGGCATGAAAGAAAAAGAATTGAGTTCACAGGTGAGAAAAATCTTTAAAGAGTAAATTTACTAAGAGTAGATCTTTTTAACTGACTGTAAAGGAGATTTTGAGGTGAATTGTGATTAGCAGGAATTAAATATTGAACACACCATAAAGAGAAGTAGTGAGTTTTCACTCTTTTCATCTATCCATTCTAGTTGAACCCTTTTCAGAGACTGATCGAATCTAACACTAATTTCTGGGCTCAAAACAGGCACAGACTGGTGAAAGGGAGGCTTTTGTGTTTGTGTGTTTGTACTGCTTTTTTTGTTGGTTTGGTTTTTGAGTCCTCAACTCTGTAACAATATTGACCCTGGCGGTAGTTTAGGAGTTTTACCAATAATATCTACTTGAAGAATCAGCCAAATCAGCCATGGCTTCACAGATGGAGCAGATGTCCTGAATATTCCCTTTTATCTCATTCCTAATGTGGGGGATTTTGTTGTTGTTTTGATTTGAGGAGTGCTTTGAATGCTCACAGTAGGGCATGAAAGACACTTAAAAGAGAACAGAAGCAAAATGAGCTTTCAGTCACTTCATGCTACCTAGATAGGGAACTGAAACTGTTCTAGCTGCATGACCTGACTTACGCTTCCTTTACTTGACAACCCTGAACTCCTGCAGAGTTTATGCCTCTGCCTGTAATAAACTCTGCAGGTCTTCTGCCTCTAGGCTCCTACCACTGAAGCAAACTTAAGCACTAGAAGGGGTTTTATTCATCACTGAATCCTATTTTATTTCAAATGTTAATTTCAAAATCTTGTTCAATTACTGTGATTGTGCTTTTTTCTTCTCTATTAGGGGACTTTATATTAGTCAATATATTTATGACTACGTATATAAAATACAGCACATACCTATGTGAGTCTATACTGAACTCATTTATATACACTTTTTTTTGTGCCAACATTGTAATTTTGAATTTAATTTTTTTTCCCTTGGCTGTTTGAAAAAAAGTACAAAATACATATATTACGCCATAATACATTTAGCTGGGGAGTTATTGTTACTGGGTTGACAGAATGAAGATATGGACTGGAAGCATTTGGAACAAAAAAAAAAAACAACATACTATTTCGTTCCAGAAAAAGCAAAGAAATTTAAAGTAAAAGTTACGAATAGAAATGAAATGTCAGTCAGCAATATTTCAAGTTGAATCCAAGACTGACTGAGCTGGATTTCTCAAGCTGTTCTGCAATTCTTGATATGCTTTAACTTACCAAATATAAGACACTGAAATAATCACTCAATAAATAACCCTAATTTATAATAAATAATTATGATTTATCATTAATTATAATAAATAATTATGATAGCACAACATTTCTTTTATATCATGATCAAGTTATTTTAACTTTTACATCTTTCTTTTCGTCTTCCATGACTGGCTTTTAAGCATGTAAAGTGCTGGGTATCATCTGTGGTATGTGTTTGCCCTAAGTTCTCTTTAAAACCATTCTTGGCAACTAAGTTGGGCTTTGGGCTTCAATCTGGCCAATTCTTAGTCAATATTTTGAACATAAGCATGTAACTATCATATTAACTGAGAGAATAACTTCCTATTTTCTATTTAGTCCAAGCTGCACTTGGCTCAGTGATGGCTTGCAAAGAAGGCATCACCTATTCAATTGCTGTGAGATGGATTTAGGTTTTAAGGCGTGCTGCCAAGTTCACATTTACAGCTAAAGAGAGTGATTTAAAATCCATTGGCAATTTCTGAGAGAACCTTACTAGTGAAACAGTTCCAACTTTAGAAACTTCCATTTTAAGACAATTCAATTGAATTTTATTAGCTTGAATATCCCAGCTTATTTTTTTAGAGAGTCTCAGAGGTAACACTGCACATAAAACCCTCCTTGGGGAATCAGGGTACCAGACACTTATTGGGTAATTCTGAAGCTGAAAAATGTATTTAAAACTAGGCTGAAAAGGAATAAACTAGCAAAATCCTTAGGGTTACTGAGGTCCTGGGAATGGCTGAGGACAGTGCTTTCAGCACTGTCTTGTTTTGTCTGAAATGATGAAAAACATCTAGAGATCTTTTAAACACTCTCTGGTGCAAGGTACTTGATTTGTAAGTTTTTCTTCTGCTATGCTTCAAAATACTACTCTCATCAGAAATCAATGGATGCATCAGTCAACCTCCCCACTGGTTTGCAAGAGCTGCCTACTCTGGACTGAACTTATTTTGATATAAATGGATTTTGCTGTGGTGGCTACCATGACCTTCCTTTGTGATGCAGACACCTCAGAACTGAGCAATAACTTCTGCCCAAGAAAGGGTTGAAGCTATTTCTGCCCCCTCCCTGCCTTTTCTGCAAGTACAAATGTGTATCATGTTTCTGATGATTCATCGGCTAGAAATGGAAGAAAGAACTTGCCAGTCCACAGAATGAGACAAATTATGTCCCGTATCTCCTCCTCAGGTTTATTTCAAATTCAGTAGATTAAAAAGAAAATGTACAGCCCAAGTGGAAGTGGAGGGTTCAGTTCTTCCAAATCTTAGTTTTAATTTCTCTTACAGCTACAAAGGATAGCTCATTTTTTTACAGTCTTCCTGTGTTTAATATCTTTGCAGATAAAGTTAGAAATGCATGAAATTATTGGTGCCTAGATACAACTCTCAGAGCTTCTTAATGAAATAAACTCAGTTTCAGATTCCATGAGCTGTTCCAGGGCAGTGAGTGAATCGTTTCCCAGGCAGCTCAGTAGCTGAATCTCACCTCAGGCCTATGTTCCTAACCAACAGGCAGTGGGCACTGCTGTGTGCTGCGGAGGCTCCCTAAGAGCCTGCAGGGTCCTTGCCTTGAGTTCTTTCCCTGACTCCTAACTATGGCTTTTATTGCCTCTTCTTCCCCAGACTGCTTTGCTCTTCCATCTCTTCTTGTGGGTCTTCCTTGTGCATGGATCAACTTGCTCACTTGCCTGTGGCCTGAACCTCAGGCATGCTACTCCTTTGTTCTGGTATTAGTATGTATGATTTAACATATTGATAGCTGGCCAAATATCTGGTTGTTCTCATTTTCCTGATTTAGTTGGACCTTCTGGTCTCCCCAGTTCTTAGATCTGGTTTGTTCTGGCTAGAGCGCTTCCGTCTTCATCATAAATCCACTGAAGGCCTAATGCTACATTCCTTACACCCTGGTTATAGTGCCATTGTAATTTATTATGTGTGTCTTTTATACAAGATGATGAAAGCTGGGAACCTCTCTATACCAGTATTTCTACAGGCAGCTCTGAGAGAATTTGGTTTCGCTGGGGTTGATCCTTGCATACCAGACAGCTGTCTGCTCTTGCCAGCTGTGTTTGTTGTTAAAGATATTGCTTCTACCTATAAACCTTGCCTGCAGTTACAATGTTCACTGGACCAGCTCCTGAGCAGAGAACTAGGTGCTCTCACAAGCTCAGGCCTCATGTCAAATTCCTCTTGGCAACTACGGATGGTTTCCCCGCTTTCAACATCTGAAGAAGAAAAGGAGATTGAAGATAAATGGGAATAGGTGAATAAAAACCCCAGATGAGTAATAATATTGTCTATCAGACAGAATCTAGTGCTGTGCTGGGAATAGCTCTAAAGTAGGGCAGCTTTTCCCAAGAAGCAGCTCAAAAACTGTGCTCCCTGTTCCTTCAGCTCTGCTTTTGATTGTCTTCTGCTGTTGCTGCAAGCTTGATGAATACCTAAGTCTCCCTCCTTAAGCAGTGGGCTTCAGGAGGAGAGAGAGTGGGGGTATTTCTGGCCTCACACCCACGGTGTGATTCTGCCTGCAAATACTTCATCTGTGTCTTCATAAGTATCAAAAGAACAAGGGTGGAACTGTGGCCATACTGAAGTTCTAGGAAGTTCTGCATCCATTCAGAACTACAAGAAATAATTCTGCTAAGTCCAAAATTTCCTAAATACCTCACCATCTGTTTTAACCAAGAAGATGGGCCAGAGCCTGGGGAGGGAATATAACAGAATTATAATTGTCATCGACATCATGGATAACGTATCAACAGATGTAAACAGGCAGATAATGATAATCCTTATTTTTGAAACTTCTTTAGAATAATGCTATGTATTTGGATTGAAGGAAGTGTTCTATTTGCTAAACCGCAATGTATATTTTGTAGTGTGTCCTAGATTAATAGCCTTTTGTGTGTATTTAGACAATTGAGCTGTTTGCAAACTCAGAAGTGAAGATTGTCGATGCATGTAGAGGGAACAGGGAAAACAGGGAGATTGTGCCTTTGCACCACAGCGCTCGGGCAAACAACAACACAGCAGAGATCGTCCAAAGGCAAAAAGCCTGTCGGGGAAATGGAAACCGGACTCAAGTTGTAACTCTTGTCCCGTCTCCCATCTCCCTTGTTCCCTGCCCCCAGGACACGCAGGGACTCCTCCTGCCCCTGCCCCGCACGGGCGCAAGCAGGGGACCTGTTTCGATAGGATGAGAGGACATAGTCTTAAAGTCTGCGCCAGCAGGAATTTCTTCTCAAAAAGGGTGATTAGACATTTGAAAGGGCTGCCCAGGGAGGTGACGGAGTCGCCGTCCCCGGAGATGTTTACAAACCGGACGTGGCACTCAGTGCCATGATCTGGTTGACATGGTGGGGTCCGGTCACAGGTTGAACCCGATGATCTCAGAGGTCTTTTCCAACCCAGTTGACTCCGTGGTTCCGTGGAACTTGCCCGTGCCGGTAACACCAGGAACGCCCTCCCAAAATCCCGCTGCTCAAACCCCTTTCCTTCGCGCCCCGGCTCGCTCTGACCCCGCCCCCAAGGCCCCGCCCCCTTTCCTTGGCCCCGCCCCCCGGCCGCGCTCACAGCTTCACTTCAGCTAAACCACGCCCCCTGGCATATGACCACGCCCCCACTCCTTAGTCCCGCCCTCTCGGGGCTGGGGGCGGGGCTGGGCGCGCGGGGTCGCTGCGCGGTGACGCAGCAGGAGGAGCTGAGGCGGCAGTGCCCGCCCTTCCTCCTCCTCCTCCTCCTCCTCCTCCTCCTCGCCCGCCCGGGACGCACCGGCGCAGCCGGAGCCCCTTCGCCGCCGCCGGGGCCCGGGGGAACCGCCGGGCTGCCGCTGGCCATGGTGGCCCGCCCGCCGCCGGCGGGGCAGGAGCAGGCGCGGCGGCGGCGGCCGCCATTGCGCGCGGGGGCCGCGGGACTATGAAGGATGGAAGCGGACGAGGTGACGATCCGGGAGCAGAACTTCCACAGCCAAGTGCGGGAGTACACGGTAGGACCCTCCGCCGGGCTCCCCGGCTGGGCGATCCCTGCCCGCCCGCCTCCTCCCCGCCCTGTCACTGCGGGACCCCCAGTGCCCGCCGCCCCCAGCCCTGACCCCGGGCAGCCGGGGGGGTGTCCCGCTCTCCCCCGCTGTCCTTGCCTGCCCCGCTGCCCGGGGGGACTCGGGGGCCCGTCCCGGGTGGGCAGCGCTGTGCGTGCTCCTCCCTCCGGGCCGGCTGGAGGATCTCAGGGCTGACCGACCCCCTGGAGGATTTTCTTCTCCCCGCGCATTCAGCGAAAAGGGAGGATGCTGTGTATCCGTACAGGGCATCGGTGTGCTCCATCGGAGTGCTCTCGGAACAGATACCAGTGCGGCAACCTCGTGAACAGTGTTCAGCCTGGGGAAGAGAAGACTGAGAGGGGAGCTCATTAATCTGTATAAATATCTAGAGAGGGGTGCCAGGGGGATGGGTCAGGCTCTGCTTGGTATTGCCGAGCAATAGGATGAGAGGCAACAGGAAGTTCCACCTGAACATGAGGAAGAACTTTACTGTGCGGTGACCGTGCACTGGGACACATTGCCCAGAGTCTCCCTCACTGGAGATATTCAAGCAACTGCCTGGACGCAATCCTGTGCTATGTGCTCTAGGATGACCCTGCTTGAGCAGGGAGGTTGGACCAAATGACTCACTGTGATCCCTTCCAACCTGACCCATTCTGTGAACACCTCAGCCCTCGGGTGCAGCCTTGTTCCCCTCAGGTGCACATGGGATTTTGTATTACCACTTGTGATGCTGGGATCCTCCTGCCTCGTTGAGCTGTGTTCAGTGGCTGTGTGTAATCTTCACGTTTTCCCTGACCCCTCATGCCCGGTGCTCTCCCAGTGGAGCCATACGGAGCAGGCAGGTGCAGCCCTGCATCCTGCATGCACACGGAGAGAGCAGTTGTGGTTTCCTCTCTGACTGCCTCATAATTGTTTTCAGAGCTATTCAAAAGCTGGTGGAGGTGTTTTGATGGGGTTCTCGTCTCTCCTGCTTCAATTCCAGGAAGGAAATACATGCTGCTCACAACAGACATGCAGTGTTGTCTCCTGTGCACGTGCCATCCTGGCTCAGCTGGGGGATCACGTTCTCTTTGTGGTCACTGTTGTCTGAGAAAGAATGCATTTCTTGAATTAAAATATGATTTCATAATTTACCTTTAAATATTTTTCAGCTACATGAGGAGACTCTAAAATCCCATTGTTAACTGATTTACGTAGGCCTACAGCTCAGTCATTTGGTAACAGAGACTTGCTTGGATCCCTGGAGCGTTAATTCCTTTTCTATATTTTACGTATCGATGTTAAGACCTTCTTTCTTCTGGTGAAGTGTTCTCTTTCTGGGATGTTTTTTTCTGAAGAGTTCAAAACAAGCTTGTATGAAGAGAACTGTTACTTTAGGAGATTTTTTGGACTTTCTCTTTTTTTGGAGGGATGTAACATATGTCCTGGAAGCTCTGACGAGTGTAGGGGCATAAAAAGTAAAATACTTTTTTGTAAAGAAGACTTCAAGCATTATATTAATCAGCTTTGTGGTATGAAAACATGGACGTATGCACAAATCACCTGCCTTTTCCCTCGTGTCTGTTTTTCCGTTTGTATTTGTGTGCTAATTATCTCCTACTTATTTCCAGCACAGTCTTGTTCTGATAAATCTTATGCTACGTATGGTGCTTTTGTATCTGGTAGGATGCACAGATTTTGAGTCTGAAGGAACTGTGTGCAGCCTCTCTGGGTACTGTTACAAGTAGTGAAAGTCTATTAAACTCGTAAAGAACTATCTCATCTGTACTGCAGCTGCTTTTCTAAAGCTTCTTCAGCCCATTGAGAGCAGTTGGTAACTCTTCTTAGTGATGTAGCCATGTAAGAAATCATATAAGATGTCAGTAACTTGTATTTTGTAGGTGCAGTGTTGTTTTGTTTGGACAGTGGAGGCAGAATATTCTTTCTCTTGGAACTTTACTTTGATCTTAACATGGATCACAAACCACCTGTGTTATTGTTTAATCAGTGGGAATAATACTAACCATTTTGCCTTTTAAGTCATGCATTGGTACAGTTGTGATCTAGTCTTTAATTTATGTTGGAAGACCACAGGATTTTAGGAGTGCATAAAGTGCTGCCACCCCCAGCTGAGTGTGCAGCCTCCTAGCTGCAGGAGCATGTTACGAGTATGAGTGCATACTCGTGTTCCTTACTTGCACAATTATGTTAACATCCTCTCCTGCCCATTCCTGTCCTTGCTGCTCATGAAGTTACGTGGTTAATATAATTTCTTAAAATATGCAAATAGCTGTTGTGTGGGTAGTGGGCTTAATCATTAGCCCCTCAGCTGGAGGAGGGAACAGACTCCACTCTGACATACGCACAAAACCTTGATTCCAGCTGCAGGTGGGCTGGGGGCAGTGCAGCAGTTAGTAGAAGGATTTTATGTTACAAGGGGTAGTGGCTTTAAATTGGGTAAGTTTAGAACAGTCATTCGGCAGAAATACTGTATCGTAAGGGTGGTGAGACTCTGAAACAGGTTGCCCTGAGAAATTTTGGATGCCCCATCCCTGATAGTGTTCAAGGCCGGGTTGGTTGGGCTTTGAGCAACCTGGTCTAGTGGAAGGTGTCCTTGCCCATGGCAGGGCATTGGAACTAGTTGACGTTTAAGGTCCCTTCCAACCCAAACCGTTCCATGATTCTATGTTGTTTAATATTACAGTGGAGGAAACCTGTATATGCCTGTAAGGAGCAAGACAAATTTATGTAATCTGGTAGTAGTGTCTTTGGAGAGCTGGCTGTGTGGCACAGTCTTTCCTTGAAGCTAAAATGATACATTCATGAGAGAAGAGAAATCAAAGTAAGCCGATGTAGTTGAAAAGAAAAGCCTTTTCACTTTTCTCTTAGAAATTTTCTTTGAACGCATACAGGATTTTCAGATTGTGCTTTCTGATGGAGTCCTAAGGGCACACTAAACTTAGCTTCACTGTACTGCTTCATTTCTGTTTCATCTATTCTCTGAACTGGCAAGCTACAAAGTTTTCCATAAAGTTGTGTAACGTAAAAAAATTCAAGGCTTGTTATCCTTCTGCTGGTGCTGCCTGTCTCTTTCTGCAGGTGCCAACTTCTGCTAATTCCACCTTCAAAAGACAAATATTTCTGACACATGTTTATAGATGGAGCAAGGGTAGGGGAAGATGTTTTAAAAAATAAATCCTTCATCTGCTTTTGAGGTGACTCAGTGGTTTAAAGCTTAATTTAACTCAGGCCCTTTTGCTCTTGACCTCGTTTGGAGTGTCTCTACAGTACCTGTTTTTTTCAGGAGGGTGCCTGTTTGCGCTAAAATCATCTGCCCTGTGTTTTGTTGCTTAATGAGGATGATCTTTACTACCACAAGGTGGTTAACTCCCTACTCCAGTTTCAGCATAACTCTTCTATGTAAATCTTCTATGTAGAGGATCTGTTGTTCCAAACAGTTGTTGAAAACACCCAGATTTTCAGACTTGTGTGAACTCTAAAATTCAGATGCAGTGAAGTAAACGTGGAGATTGTGACCAAGGGTAAGAGATGTGGTGCAGCCACGAGTTTGCTCAAAGTCAGTGAGAGCCTTGACTTAACAAAGCCAGAGTCATACTCAGTTCTGGCTAAAAGAGGCATCTTTCTGAAAAGCAACTGTAGTTGATGGCAAAATATAGAAGCAGGTTTGTGTTCTGTGCTTGATCAGCATTTGTATGAAAGAGTTGTAAAGGCCGGACAGTGTTCTGTGCTGGTCTGATACGATCTTTGTACACTTAGTTTTCCCTTCCTGGTCCTTTAGATTAACTTTATAATTTGCTGAGATCTTGCACATCCGTGGAAGATATTTGAGCTTTTAGGGACCTGTTTTTCCCTTGTGTCCTGTTATCATGTCTGTTTATAAAGTGTTCCATTTTCTGCTGGTGTTGTTGTGAAGTGTTTATTTCAAATGTAAATCGAGAAAGTGCAATGGTTCAGTCTCTTTCTGGTCCCCTGGGTTTCCTTTTTAGAATATTCTTACATTCCTTTTTTCCAGTTTGAGTCCTCTATTCTGCAGCGTTAGTTTGGACTTTTAAAATTTAGCTCTACTTTTTTAATTGTTATTTTTCCACTTACGAAGTGTAGAAAGTTTGTAAAAATATACATGTAGACTTAGTTATGAGGTTTCCTTGGCAAAATACATACATTTATACTTGCATTTGTAGTGTGGGGAAAACTATGGAAGGACACAATTTTGTGACCACGGAATTATTACTTAGAAAGCTGAAGAATACCCACAGTATATTTGGAGAACAGTTTGTTGTATTAAATATGCCATGAAAAAAATCAGTCCTGTAGAATAAGTTTGAATACAGAAGTGCTGTTATAACTCCAGGGGCTTCGTGCAGGTTCAGGCAGATATTGAAACTGGTGTAATATGTAGTTTTATATTAAATGTGAGATGCTTCCATTTGAAGGGCTAAATGTTTTCAGGCTTCAGATACTAAATATTCTGAGAAACTTAGTTTCTCTATTTCTTAATGCAATTTCCTCTACTAGAAGGCCTTTTTTTTTAACCATACAACTTTTAAATATTTAATTTCTTTCCTTTTTTTTTTTTTTTTAAGGTGACAAGATTGTTATTTTATGTGCACAAATCTGAATCTAAAAATAACTTCTAGCAGTTTAGAAAGGCCTTTTTAGGTAGGTGCAACTGTCTCATGTCTTTGATTTTGTTTGTTTGTTTGCAGTTTCACACTAATACCACTGGCTTTGTTTTGTTCTCCGATTTCTTTTTGTACATTTTGTCCTCTTGTCCTGTTTTGGTGTAGATGGTGTCCAGGATTCTTCTATGAACTAGTGCAGTGTGGTTACTGCTGGCATTTGTCCCTCATCGGGCTGTAAAATGAGAAAGCACCGTAGTCCTGTTGGGAGTGTGCTCTTGTTCCTGACCGGTTCTGCCTCCTTAAAAAATTGTGATCTTCGCAGACCCTTTTTCGTGCCAGAAGTGATGGTATTCTGAAAGTGGGCCAGGAAGAAAATACTGATTAGAAGGGTGGGTGATTTTTAAGAACAAACTTACTACAGATACTGAATTTTTTTTAATCCATGCATTGAAAACTTAAAGACTAATTTATACTTTAAATGGCTTCTTGTATTAAAAACCAAAGTTTTCCTAGGTTTCTCAGTATTGCTTCCTTTTATTTTTTCTCAAATATTTTGGTAAAGATTTGTAACTGAATAAAGGATTATTTGTGGTAGTGGTATGAGATAAAAGCTGAAAGATTGGTGTGCATTGAACATAATTACATAAAATGTTGGCATAATTCTGTCATCTTAAGAATATACCTCTGCTTGTAAACATGGGTGCTGTACTGAACTTTAAGAAGTGATGAGTCATCTTCTGGCTGCTGGTCCTGAGGATCAGCACTGTGGATCCATCTGGAATCAATAGGCATCTCCAAATACTTGGCATAGACAAGTGGAGAGGGATACTTATTCCCAAAACAGAAACAGCTTTTGGAGAGTCCACTGTTTCTATTTACATAAAATAAACGTTAAAGGCTGAAGTATACAAAGTTGTAATTAGTTATGGTTCAAAATAATTCCCTTTGAGTTCCTGGTGTGGTTTTTTTGGGGTAGCAGTGGACCAGAAGGGCGACACACTTCATGGAAGGTACAGACATCTGTTTAAGAAAATTTTATGTTAAGGTGTAATTAGTTTTGAGAAAATGTAGTGAAAAGTGAAAGAACTGACAGCAAACAAAACCAGCTGTTCATTGTAGGACCACAAACAAGCATATCCATCTTGGGTTTTGTTGGGTAGCTGGGCTTTAAGTAGAGGGACTGGATAAGATGCAGGATGTAACTGGGAGACCAGAGGGTTGTAATAACATCTTGCTCTTTGCTGTGATGGGGATGTTGAGTTTATTAGCAGAAGACCCTCTGGAAAGAATTGTTTTCAGAGATGTTGAGGAGGGTTGAGGGGTGGGTGAGGAGGAGAGCAGAGCAGCAGTGGTGATTTGAGGTAATGTTATAGTGGACAGAGAGTTGAAGAATGTTGCCCATGAGATAAGAAAGTCAGAATTCCATTCTGGTGACATAGATGGAAATTTGGGTTAAGAAAGACTATCTAAAAAACCTATTCCATTCAACATAAGCTTACTACTTTTATTTGAAAGTTAAGCGAGTGATTTTTTTGTTTTAAACTGCAGTGCTTTCTCCTTTCCTGTCTTTCACGGTCTCTGATTTAATTTGGTATTTATTCTCATTTAGCAGGACAGTGGTAACTTGTGTTAAGAAAGTCTTCTGCCTCACTCTCTACTCCCTTCATGCCCCCACTCTTACCTTGAAAACTGCAGACTCTTTCCTGTAAATGTGTGTTGTCAAATGACTTTTTGGGAATATTCACATGCAAGAATTTATATAACTTACAACACAGGAAGAGGAGAGAATTCAAAAGTTGTGACTGTAGTTTGTTTTTATGCATATGATGACTAACAGCCTTGGTTGTTGCGTTAGTCCAAAAGGTGAGGATACAGCCAGGTAGAGATGAACTGGAATGAGCAACTGTCTTCAGCCCCCAGATTAGGCATTCACGTGACAAGGGAAATTGCTTCATACTTTCAGCAGCTTTGATCTGTGCTCTTTGGGGCCCAATTGACGCTCTTAAAGGTGGTTTCAAAACTCAGGTTGATGTTTCATCAGCTTGGTGTTGAATATGTATGCTAGTGCTGCTCAGCTGCTTCCCACGCAGAGGTTTCTAGTTTCTTGATTAATTGGATACATTAAAAGTTGTTTCTAACTACCAGCAGCATGGTTGCAAGAGAGAGCCCCGTGCTTTGTACTGTTTTAATATTTGAACACTTCAATAATTTTTGAAAATTTTGATTAACTGAAAAATGTTCTACAGGTCTATATTTTAGTTCCTCTATTTCCAAATCACACAGCAGATATTATGTGTGTTGATGGCAAGTCTGCATAGTGCTGAGTTTAACATACAGGGGGTAGAAGCACTGTATGTGTGTGATATTTTTTCTCCCTCTTCACCTTCTTGTCTTATAGTGGTGTGGTTTCCAGGATAGGCTTCACAATTGTCATCAAAACACAGTACTTGACCATTTTACTGTTGATTTTAAGTGTCTGGTTATGCCTCTAGTATGCCATTTTTTCCATTATCTCACTGTAATTTATATTTTTCATGTATTTATGGGAAGAATTGATGCTGATGAGTTTTAGTTGAATTTGACAATAGAAACATGTCTAAAATATTTCCTAAGTTTGACTGTGACAACTTATGTCCAGTAGAGAGTCTGTGTAATTGGTGAGAATTATGAAAACATACAGGTATTGCAGTTTAAATATGTTTGTGTTTTGGGAGTGCCACTTAAAAAATGCTACAGATGTATGTGTGAGAAGACAAGAAAGAATATTTTTATGTGTTACGATGAGAAAGTTCATATGTTCTAAGATAGGCATTTTGCCCTGAAAAATTAATATGAGCCGAAGAAGCTGTCTTAAATAAATTGTTTGCTAAGTCTGTATTAATGAGACTTTTGAGGTTATTTTTTCAGAAATGAATTTTTAATGGAACGACTCTTAAGTTTTAATACAACTGATTATCATAGCCTGGCTGTTGATTAGTAACTTCATTCAGGGGCAGAGTGGTAGCATGGTCTGAGTTGGTGCTATTGGTGTTAAATCTAGGGAGTGTTTTAAATCATGCACTGATGCTGAAAAGTACTCTTGACTCCGATTTTAATGGCATTGACTGTACCGGTCAAACAAAAATAACTTGTTGTCGTTTTCTGAGAGGGTTTAGTGTATTCCTGGGTATGGGATACAGAACCCTGAACAAAGGTATCTTGGGCGTATCACTAAGGGTCGTGGAGGTGCCATAATATTTTTTTGTCTCTCTATCTGGCAATATAAATACATTCCCATTAAGCACCTAAAAAGGAATGTAAAAGCTAACAAGTTAATTTATTGATTTGAATTCCCTCATTAGTTTGAAGTGGAGCTTTGCTGTTGGTGAAGTTAATGTGAATGTATTTTTAAGTGAATGATAAATGGAAGCTACCTTCTGAAGGGCTGTAGAAGCTGATTTTTAGCTTCAGCAGAATTTCTAGCACATGGAATATATTTTTGGATGTTTTGTGTTTTCTGTTGGATCCTGGAATCTTTCCTAGATGAGCAAGTCTAGGCACCCAGCCTGTGAACCACTTATAATTATAATTTCTTGATGACTTAGGAACCAACAAAAAAAAGTGGGTCAACCTCTTGCAAATGTTTTAAGCCAGGGAGAAATCCTGAGAGGAGACCATACACATGGGGGAATCATAGGTGTGGAGGGTGTTGTTGGTGAGCAAAATTAATCTGTAGACATAGGACATATTTGGCATCTTTTCCTAAGGTTGAATTTAGTGTGTCATGCCAATATATATGTATAGGGCTGGTTGATTTAAAGTGAACTTAATCTAACCACAGAGTGCAGAGTTTTTAAGAATAAATAGTTAATATCTCATTTTGAGAAAAATAAGATGTCCAAAGCAGATGGTAAAATGAATGCTGAGGTCAAACTGAGAGCATAGTTAGAAGTTTTAGTTTCCTTTAGTGTGCTTAGTTTGTTACAGGTCACTTACTGTTGACACATCCAAAACAGGTGGAACATCTTGCTTGCTTTTTAGATGTCAGTGGGATAATTGAGTTATTAGAAATAGACCAAGCAGAACTGTTTGTCTCCACCTGTATTTTCTTGCAGTTTATTCCTGTCATCCTTTCTACAGGTAAACAAAAGCAGTTGCCAAGTGGGACAGTAAGAAGAAGCTATTTAGTTGCCATGTGGCATTTTAATGCATATTAAAATACTTTAGCAGCGTGAGAGCAGTAAGAGATGAGTGTATACTGCTGCGTTTAGTTGTTTTCTATTACAGAAATTAAAACCTAGAAGTGCAACACAACTATTTTCTTTATGTAGGAATCACAAGCAAAACACAGTTCCGTTTGGTGATGTTACCCAGAGTGACTTCTGCCTTCTCTTTCTCTGTGCTGTTTTTCCTACTTAGGGAAAAGGGCACAGTCTGTAAAGTAACAAGAAGTGGAGATGTACTTGTTATGAGTGTAGCCTTTTTTGTGTGTATTATTTGCATAGAAATGCTGGCGGATGTAATAACAGGAATGATTTTTAATACTGACACAGCCACTTGGTTTTAAAGTTACTTCCTTTCTTCCCTAACTCCTTAGTTTTTTAGAGCTGCTTGATCTTTCATTTCTTACATAGCATAGTAAAATGCTGTTCACTTCTTGTCTGTTTTGCTCTTCCAGACTTTCTCTCCCTATGGTAGATGCTACTATGCAGTCAAGTGGGAGGAAATGATAAGTTTTCTACTTTGATGCTTTTCAAGTCGAAGTGAACATGTGTTGAACCTGTGTTTTGTGCTTGGAAGTGTGTTAAGTCAAAGACCATTACTAAGGTGTGTGACTTCTTTCTGTGAATGAGTTCTGTGGTGGTTCCTACTGCTAAAAGTTGTTCTGTAAGATGTCTGGCTCTTTCATAGTTGGAGGACACCCCTGACACAGAGGAGCCTGTGCTTACACTAGTACTTTTAAACACATTCATAAATGACTTGGAGAAGGGTGTAAATTACGAGGTGACTACGTTTGTAATGGTGCCTTTTTATTCAGGACAGTAAAAAAGGCTGACTGGACTGCAGGCTCCTGCTCAGGAGAGGGTCAGCTCTGGTGTCGGACTAGATTACTTAGGGCTTAAAAACCTCTGGGAATGGAGATTGTACAGCCTTGCTGGGCAGCTGGTTTCACTGCTTCTCTCCTCATGGAGGTGATTTCTTCTTGCCTCTAGTCTCATCCTCCTGCTGACACCATGGTCAAGAGCTCAGCTCTGTCTCCTTAATGACCTCTTCATAGGTACTGGCAACCTCCTGTCAACTCCTCCTGAAGCCTTGTTTGCTCAGGCTGAACACCCTGAGGTCCTTCAGCCTGTCTGCACCAGGCAGGTGTTCCAGCCTCCTGACCATCTTCCTTGCTGCAATTACCAACATCTTTCCTATGTTGGAGGCTCAAAACTAGACTCAGCAACTACACGTGACAGGATAAATGCTGCCTGGAGAGAGACAATTACTTCCCATGATTGTTGTCTTTGCTTCAGGTGATACAGCCCAGGATGCTCTTTGGAGTGTGTGCAACCAGGGCACAGTGATTGGGAGGTATTGGACAACTATTGAACAAGGGACCTTATGTGCTTTCTTCCTTGTGTAAACTACAGCTGTGCTTCCCACACAGCAGTTGTGAATAATTCCATGCTCCGTAAATAGAATCTGTTTATCTTCCTGTACATAAAAATGCAGCTTTTGATGCAGACACACAAGAATTACAGTTGTAAAAGATGGTCAAATCTTGCTTGTAAGAGGGACAAAAAAAAAGATAGACTATGCTCGAAATGCATAAGATTTTCTTAGCATCAAAGGGTAGCTCTAGCACTTGCAACACAAAATGATGCTTTTACCAATCTCAGGCATGAATTTCAGTGCCAGAGTTTTAAAGGTCATCCACATGGACAAATTAGTGTCAGCTGATCCTTGATAATTGTCAGTGGGGATAAGTACAACGTAATTTGAATTAGTTCAGGCTGTTACTGCTCGTGTTTAATGTCAGCCCCTTAGAGACACAAGTTACAAGCTGAAATGGATGCATGTGATCTCTAGCTCCATTCTCACAGGAGCTGAGAGCTGTGTGCTACAGATCCAAAAGAATGACTTGGATCATACTTGGATGACTTTGGGTGAGAAATCCAGAAGTATGACTGTGTGGAAGAGTTGCATACCAGATACCTTAGAATGTAGTGCAGTGTGTCTCCAAGTAGCCTCTCTTGGCATGTCTAGTGTGTAATCTAAGCAGGAGCATAAAGCACTTCCAGGGGAAGACAGGTTTCTTTTGCTTGTCCCACCATAGGTTGTATTTAGTCCGTGGGAAGAGATGTGGATGAATTAAATGCATCAAGTTTGAAGACTCCTTGATGTGGCCCCTGTTAAAAGGGAGCTCCTCTATGTGACACAGAATCCTTGTGTTTTGTTTTCAATTACTGAGTGGTGTGGAGGGGACACAAACACACACAAACATTAAAATGATTAAGAATTGCTTTGCTTGACTGTTTTGCTATAACTATTCTTCATTACAATTCTTGGGCTCCTCCTAATTTCCTTTATGTTCTGATCCATCTCGTCAAACATGGACTGAGTTGTATTTCCCTTACAAGGTGAGAATGCACCACCATAGTTGCATTTAAAGTAGCTTCCCAGTCTAACTATGGCAACAGATCCACAACTACTTTGTCCCTCAAAGTTAGAATGAATTTAAGGAAACAAATTTTAATATTGGAAGGTATTATCTCTTGTGAAATGTGTTTTTTTTTTTTTTACTCGTTTTTTCAGTTTACACTATCGGGGGCTGTCAGAAATCCTTAGTCATCACAGTTGGATCCAGTCTTTGCACAGTGTCTTGACTGTCTCTGCAAATCAAACCTAAAAGAGCTTCATTTGAGCTCCAGTGAAAAACTTCTTGCAGAGAACTTTGGGATCTGAGGAAGATGGCTTGTCCTAGATTTGCTGTATTTTAGCATTCTTAACTTTCGTCAGCTCTTACTGTAGAGATGATGGCATGAACCTGCTTTCTGGTTGGAAGCAGCTTGCAAAATGATTTGGATTTAACATTATATTCCAGTGTTGGCTCCAATACTGTCACATATGCTAATTTTCTGAAGAAAAGATGGAATTTAAAGAATAAAGGCTTTTTTTTTTTCCACTGAAGATATTGATGTAGTTTTTGTATGGTGTTCTGAGTAGTGCCCTATTTCAGTATGCCTACCTGTGCTTTTTAATAAGTGATTAGAAATGAAAGCTGACAGATGATTTAGGGGACTATGAACATATGCATGTGTGAGTTAGCTCTCTTCCAGGAGTTTTTTAGGAAGGTTAAATAAGGAATTGTTAAGAACTGTGTTTTCTGAAGCCACCTGGCTATGCCAAGGGCTATAACCAGGAAATGCATTGAAAGGTATTTCTTAAACTGGGGTCAGTGACCTTAGTAGAAGAGCTGTAAAGTGACTAAGAAACTGGCTGTAGTGTACATGACACAGGGTGGTGTGTTTGGGAAGAAAAAAAAAGCTACTCTTCAGTTTTCTCAGATATCAGAGGATTCTTATGTTCACATTAAGAGCAATTTTGCTCAACTTAGATGAAAATAAAGTAAACCACTCTGTGCTTTACACAAAGTAAAGCACAAACCTAGTTCTTCAGGAGATGTAGTGAACACAAAACAGGTTTAGAATATGATTAGAAAGGACTCAATTATTCCAAAGCCATAGATGTAGTGTGACATTAAGATGTGTGTGGGGTTTTTTTTTCTTTAAAAAAAAAGAGATGTGACGTTGAACTTGAACCCTAAACCCAAGTTTCTACTGTAACTTGAGAGCTGCTCTGCTGGAAGTGGTTGGGAAGGACAGTGTGGATGGATCCAGTGGATCAGAGGATAATGCTGAGTTACTCGTATGATTCTCAGGTGAATGTGGTGCAGCACTTTCAGCACAGCAAGGAAAGGCTTAATGCTGTTCCTGTGAGGTTGTACCTGGAGTGCTGCTCACAAGCCCAGTCTCTCATAATTGAGAAACATGAACGGAAGGTGAGCAAATACAAACAAGGCTGGTTTTCTTTTTTCCCAGTACAAAATATCCTCAAACAAACAGCAGTATGAGGAATAAAAACCCAGGATTGCAGCGTGTCAGGACAGTGGAGCCTGTTCTTCAGCTATCATGGACAACACATTCCTTTTCCCCAGCTTAACTGAGTTCCACTCTAAAAATAGTTAGGATGCTGACTTTAGGTATTCCCTTTAGAAAGCTGTTCAGAATGCATGGTTAGAAACAGTTCAGGATCAGAGGTTTCACTGAGTATAAATTGAGACTGCAGTAATATTTCTGAGTTTGCTGCTTGACTTGTTTTGGCCAGTATAAAGGAGTTGTAGTTTGAGTTCTCTTGCGTTAAGATTCTACAGCTTTCATTTATCTGAATTTACGTGTTTTCTTGCCCATAATTTTAAAATTGTGATTTCTCAGTAATAAACTTTATCAAACGTACGAAGTTGTTCTCTATTCTGACAGAAGTAGCGGGACAATTACACCAAGATACATAGTTATCTCTTGAGTTGCAAAGTAGCTGTTATTTAAAACCAGAAATGCATCATTTGATAGTTTGTTACTGGACAGGTTTTATCTGCTGTGCCCTTCAAAATACCTCATTTATCTCAGTGGTACCTTTTAAGTACAGACCCACATTTTCATTGTAACCTTGCTATCACAGATAGAATAAAGGTCATTTGTTTTATTTGAAGGTACAAACAAGATTGCAGTAACTTTTATTCTTGTCTTAAAGAAAATTAAACCAAAAATGAACTTAACTACATCTTTCTTTTGTGTCAGTACAGTGTTATTTGGATCTGACAGATTTTTAAAGAATTCACTGACCCTGTATATGTGATACCTGATTTTAAAAAGTAGGTACCTAAAATTAGATGCCTCTGTGTAGCCTTGGTCTAGTTTTCAGAGGAACTGGAAGCTTGGAGAAGGATTCTCTTTCAGCATTGCATTTTCTGATACTGACAGGATGAGCTGGGTCAGAGTACTGAAAAACCAAGGCTGTTCTCAGTTTCTTTTGTTCTTCCTGATTCAAAAATATACCAACTTTTTTTATTAAATCGTAATAACATTCTTTAGAATTATTTATTTAAAGAATTGAATTCTTTATCAAAACCTTTTCCTCTTTGAAGCTTCCTCAGGAAAGTTGGAGTGGTGAGCTCTATTCAGATTAAATGTTTGAATTTGGAGATCTAGTTATGAAATCTAATTTTCAGCATCTGTATTTCGGGTGTTGCTCCTGTGTGTTGCCTGCACAGAGAATGAGATTGTTTGCCACTTTCAGACCTGCAGCACTGTCCTACTTCTGGGAGGCACCCGTAGGGCAGTTCCAGGCACTCAAATGCCTTGCTCAGACACTTGGATATACTTTGGTTTTTTCAATCTGAAATGTCTGACTACACAAGAGAAGTAACTTTCTCTGTTTATTTTAATCAGTATTTTATAAAAAGACTGTCCTTCCTGAATGATACATTCTTTCTCCCTCTGATTCTGCTGATTTGGATGTAATGAGCCTATTTAGATGCAGATTTTCCAGGGCAATCATCACTACCTTCTCTTTCACTTTTCCCTTTTTCTTAGGGTAACTTTTCTGCTCCTGATTTTTTTTAAGACAACAAATCTACAAATGATTGAATAAATAAGTAGATCAGCTGTTACCCAGTGAAGTAATTATGCTTCACAGAAGATGCTTCCTTCTTGCTGCATTTCTGACTGAGTCACGTTTTTAATAGTATCAAGATGAAGGAAACAGTGTTGAGCCACTGATGCCTCATTTAGGAGCAAATTTTTTTTTTTTTTAAACGCACAGAGACTTGGAGGGTTAAAACTGTCCTGCTGTTCGATTCCTTTCCTCCAAGATTTCTGACATATTTGGAGGTGATTTGGTCTTACCTTATTGTGTTGGAATTCCGGTGGTACGTCTTAGAAACAACCTGATGCAAGTCACTCTGGGCTCAAGGAACATCTGACCTAAATAACCCCCAGCCTTTTTAGGAGGGAGATTGTGCCCCTGGCTTCTGACTGTAAAGAAAACATCATGTTTGATGAGCTCATGCTGGGACATCCAGTGTAGGCACACGAGTCTCTCCTGAGTGTGTGTTGTCACCTGGAATTAGTTTGATTCAAGACATGATGGAAGTAGTAAACATGTTTATTTCTTTCCACACATGTTAACAGCTCACTCCAAAACAGATCTTCAAAGAGCCCATTGTATAGGATACAATCACCCTTAGGTTACATGTGAAGGGCATATAAGTCTGATAACTTTTACAACTCAAGTGAATTCAAACTTCAAAAAAAACCCCCATCCCATCCATCCTTCCCCCAAACAAAAAAAACCACACTGTAAATAAGGCTTAATTTTAGAGTAAAACTTACTGGCCATATAATTGCCCAGTACCTGTTACTCTAATTAAACTGTTCTTATGTGTTTAGCTTTCTATTAATAAGATACAAAACAGAACAGTCTTTAAGTTTACATAGAATACACTCTTGTTGATCTGAATTTAGTTTTAAATTGTTGAGACTGGATTTTCTGTTTATTAAAATCCAGGCATTTCTTTACAACCTAATAAATGCAATTTTTTTTTCTTTTTCAGATCTGTTTTCTCCTGTTTGCTGTTCTCTACATAGTTTCCTACTTCATAATCACAAGATACAAAAGGAAAGCAGGTAAGCACAGAATTTTTAACATATCCAAAAATAATTTTGTTTTTTTCAAGTGAATAGACGATTCTTCTTCTCTCTGAAAAAAGAAAGCAGAAGAACAAGATCTCTGACCCAAAGTGTTTGCCAGGCTGCTGGTCTGTGGCAGCCTGGACTGACCTGATTGTCTGTGCTGCTGCCTTGCCCTCTCTCTGCTGCCTTTGTCCCTGAGCCCTGAGTTCCCAGATCCTCCCTTGTGCCTACTCTGGCACGTCTCAGGCCCTTCACTGTGCCATGTGGGATCACTAAACAAGGCAGGGAGAGCACTGAAGTGTCTCAGAAGAGGATCAGTGAGTGCTGACGTCACTCTGTGATTCAGTGGGAGGGCCACAGTCACTGGGTCTGTTGTGGCCCTGTGACAGTCTAAATTTAAACTTTTTTGAGGGGGAAGAAAGGGGTTAATGTCACGTAGACGCTTCTGCCTCCTTTGCCTTTAGATCCTGTTGCTTTCCTTTCGCATCAGCTTTTCCAGAATGAATATTTTCAGCTGTGTTTTAGCACCAAAATCAAGTTCGTAGCTTTAGCTGGTAGAGTAAAATGTGACCAGTGATACAGAAGGAAGGTGCTGTATTTCTTCTAAAAGTCCTGCTTTGCTCAGGTCCAGTTACTTCAGTGTTCTTAACCTGTTCCTTATGACTTCCCCACTGAAGTCTTATTCCTTGAGATACTACTGTAATTTTTTTCCTTTAGAAATATTGTCTATATGAAGCTAGGCTGTAGGAAGCCCCATCGTTTTCTTCTATATTTTTTTCTAAAGACAGTAGCATAAAAATCTGTATAAAATGTCAGAATCTTTAACTCTTGGCAGCTTATCTGGGACCTCAGTGCTTGCTAATAGTCAGTCATGCTGTAGAAACATTCTTGTGCCTGATGATCTTGGCACTTCGAGCTTTAATGGAAACTGTTGAGCTGTAGTGACCGGTGTTATGATAGAGCTGCTTTCGTAGAAGGAGTCACATTTTAAAAAGTAAATGCTTCATGAAATTTAATACCTTAAAAAAAAAAAAGTGCATCTCTTCAAACATAGGATGTAAGACTGATATTATCCTCTGATCCTAATGTGTATTTTGGATACTACAAAGCTGCTACCATTTGGAGATACAGAAAAACAGGAAGGGGAAACTGGTTTGGCAAATGCTGTTGGATGCAAAGATGCTTTTACTACCTTTTCCTGGCACTTAGTCTTGGCTAGGAAGAGGGATTGCTCTGCAGCTGTGAGTATTTAGGTAGGCAAACTTTGTAGCTTGATAGGATCTTCCTGATGAGACATTTTTGAAGAGTTAACACGGCTGGAACTCTTTGAGGACAAATTGTTCACTGTTTATCCAACAAGCTCTTTAGCCAAAGTGATTCCTAAGAGACCTTGACTCAGTCTCTCAAAATACCATGAGCTTCCCATCAAAAAACCCAACAACCCCACATACTTTCACAGAAGAATTTCAAAATAGCATTATGTTAGTGGTTACATGTTTATTTCAAGTGTGTGCATGACTCTTAAGTGCATAAAACACCTGACTTTATTTATGTTTAGATTTTAAAATAAATTTGATTTACCTCTTACGGAAAATCTGACAAATACAAGAAAGCTGAATGTAAAATGATTTCAGATTTTAAAATGCTTACATTTGTGTAAGCTGATGCAGAGGAGAGTGTAAAGAATAAATGAAGGATGTGTTAGTGATTGATCTCTGAGTTAGATGCTGATATTATTTCAAATAGCTGTAGTATTAAGTGAGGAATAAATAAACAAAAATTGTCTAAAATGTGAAGTACCAGAAGGGAAGTCATGATACCTTAAATCCAAAACAAATAACAAGAATAACAAGACCCCGTCCAGGAGCTGGAAGGAGGGATAAGTAAGGGGTAGCAACTGAGTAGCCATCCCTTCTGCTCTGGGTATGCTTTCTTGTTTTAAGAAGACATTAATACCGAAAATGAAACATCAATTTAGGGATTTCCAGTAGTAGTTAGCCTGGACCCTAAGACTTTCCTATAGCTTGCCTGCTCTCCCTGGTTTCAGAGGTGCCCGAAGGGACAGTTCCTAGTAGCAGCCGTGGCAGTAGTAGTAGTCTGAAAGTGTGTTTGCCATGGAGCGCTCTGGAAGGTGCTTCCGAGAAATTTTGATTGCGAAATAACTTTGTTGTTACATTGATTGAAGGGAGTTCAAGGGGCGGGGGGGAGGGAAAGGCAAGAGTATTCTTTTTTGTAAGGAACCTTCTTAAAATATTGATGCTAATAAATTGTATCAGTACATCTAAATTTTAATTGCAAATTAAAATTATTCCTATGTATATACATTTTAGCCTGAGGCAAGACATGTAAGTATTGAATATAACCTGCTGTAATTTAATTTTCAGATGAGCAAGAGGATGAAGATGCCATTGTTAACAGAATATCGTATGTATAGCTCTTCTTTGCAGAACTTTTTTTCCTGAATACATTGTTGTGAAAGGAATCTTTTGTGCTTCCAGATAAATAACAGCCCTGGTATGCCAGAATATTGTGTGAGGACCTGATGCAAAAAGGTAGAACTCAGTGCAAGATCTGCACCTAAGTTTAGGTCTCTAAAGTGTAGGTATTTAGGTGGAAGGTGTTTAAGTTCCCCCTGCAGTCAATGGAAGGCCTGTCAAGGGAGGCAGTGGATCCTGGGAAGAAAGTTAGCTCCCTCTGAAGTAGACATCTGTATCTGATCATTGTAAAAAAGCTTAAAAAAGAATAACAAGTGGAAGACAAACACTTGCCAGACCTGCTGGTTTGCCAGCAACTCTCTCCTCATCCTGTTGCTTTGTGAAGCTGGATATTAATATCTCCTATTTAAATATGCCTCAGGATTTACGGAACGTCCCTGAGCTGTTGCTGCCCCCTCAATTACGTGAGTTGCTGAACTGTGTGAACCTGCTGCTTGCTTAAGACAATGTTCTGAGCTCTTCCCTGGTGGTACTGTCATCCTCCTGGAAGGAGAGCTCGTTGGGTACTTCACTGATTTGTCTTGTACCCTGGGAAGGTGCTCAGTACATTGCAGGCTGTTCACTTTTAGGTGTGCAGTGGTGTCAAGTGTGAAAGATGCACAAAGGAGATGTAAATCTTAGGTGCACTTCTCCCAGTAGTGTGTGATACTGATACTTTTTATGAATTCAAAGCACTTATTTGCCACAAGATCTACTTCAGATCTAGAGAACAATACATATTTATAAATGCCATGAAGCTCTTCCCTCCCAAGTACAGGAGCATCTCTCCTGTGCTTTTAAGACTACAGTGATGGCTCTTCTAGATTGAATTATTTTTATAGCACCTGTGGTCCACCTGTGGTTCTGCATTTTTCAGTATTCAAAGGGTAAAATTTGTCATGTTAACTGTTATCCCCCTGCATTTGTTTTCTAATTTAGCTTTAAAATACAACAAACATACACTGTGCTTGCATGAAGAACAATTTGAGACAAAATGAGCACTTCCATCAGAGTAGTAGCATTTTGTTAAAAGTGTTGCTATAAATACAGAATGCTGTTTTTTCTTTCAGCCTAAGCTTTTTTGTTCCTTAAGAGTGTGCATGTTGTTTTTCAAAAAGCAATAACTCTCAAGCATCTGTACACAGAGTTTTCTTCACGTGGCAAATTGTCAGGACTTAAGAGGGGTGTGTATGTAGAGAAAGCAAAGCCAAACTGCTGTAGCACCTTTCTGTAGTGTGTTAGGTTTCACAATTCTGGCTTAGAATACTTAAACATCCTTAAATGAATGAAAAAAAAATCTCAGAAACCAACAACAATAGCATAAAAATATTAAAAAAAACCAAAATTAGTCACTCAGACTTTCTTCTCTAGGTTAAGTATTGTGTGAATGAAAAATGGATTTGTAGACTGTTAAGGAAAAAGATTCCTGTAAGCAACTTGCTGATGCTTCTGTTGTAGTCATGATCTATTTAAGGCTGTATTTTTTGTCATGCTATTTTTAGAAATATTTCTAATGTTATTGTAGCATTGTATTTGTTCTGTAAGAATTTATTTATTCTTTTTTTTTTAAGAACACAGTTCTTTTTAGTGCCACAAGATGGCATTTGCTATAAGTTGTATTTGGGATCTATAAAGAATAAGCTTTAATATTTGAAATAATTCTGACAACTTTGGGTATTGACTTTACAGCTCTGACATGATTACTTTGTGAAAGAAAAGCAATTTTTAAAATATTTGGTGTTAAAATATTTGTTTATGTATAACTGGACTCTTTAGACATTAGAAAGCTACTCTGCTTTTAAAAATTTTACAAAGAATATAGAAATTGATTTTTTTTTGGGCATATGTGTGTTTGTGGGAAATGAAAACAAAAAGAGGAGACTTATAAAAAGATATTTCATGAACTCCAGTAATTTAACCTTTGTATCACATTGGAATTGAATGCATGCAAGCCCCAAGAGAATAATTATGGTAGTTGGTAAAAACTAATTCTTTTACTGGATTCTGTAGTAAACTGTTTGGTAACTTAAATTTGATTTTTGGAAGTGAAATGTTGTGGAAATCCCAGTTTTTCCTGCCCATTTACAATGTAAGAATGTGTTGCCTTCAGACACTCATTAACAGGTAGGCTAACTACTTTTTTTCCCTCCTGTTCAGAGCATGTTGGTGGTAAAAGTGGTACATTTCTTTAAATTTCAGGCTGTTCTTGAGCACCTTCACTCTAGCAGTTTCAGCTGGTGCAGTCCTGCTTCTACCTTTCTCAATAATCAGCAATGAGATCCTGCTTTCTTTTCCACAAAACTACTATATTCAGTGGTTAAATGGCTCACTAATTCATGGTTAGTACTCAGCATAATGTAATTAAAATGGATGTCTTCATTATACTTGCACAGATGTTTCTTATTTTCAAACTGATAACTCCATTTTCATTAAATATGCTAATTGAATTGTTAATATGCTATTGGCTCATTGTTTTTGCTGCTGTGTGATATTTCACAAAATCTGTCTTAACTGTTGTTTTTTTTTTTTTTTTTTTTTTAAGAATTAGGCAGACTTTATGGAATTAAACCAAATTCACTGCTTTGAATATTAATGTAAATAAGAGCTACTAGAAGCTAACTTGAAACATGCTATTCAAGCTTCTTCTTTGTGTATTAATGCAAGATTCACATTCCTTTCTCTTTAAGATGAGACTATTAAATTTATTCTCACAATTAAAAAAAATGTTTTAAGGAACTTGCTGTGAATATAAGCGTATCATGTGGTAAAGACATGCAGTAAAATACTAACTGGTGAAAACAGGACATTCTTTGGTAGATTTGGCTGGATAAAGTAGGTTTACTTTGTGAAACTATTTAATATGGAACAAATATTTTGCAAGTTAACTGTGGTGTCCTTTTAGCTCTTGTGATGAGATAGTAATTCGGCTTGAGAGAATTTTTCTCTGAAGAAATGTATGCTTTTGCTAAATGTCTAATAATACAGATAGCAGATTCATGAATTTCCGGATCCCTCACTTGCAAGGATGAGTTTTGGGTGTGTTTGTTTGCTTTTTTATGAAGTGGGAGGCCAGAAGTGGTGTTTGCAGGACAAAAAGGAACAATTCTTCACAGTGGGGATGATTGATCAGTGGAAAAGGTTGTCCAGAGACACTGGGAGATCTTGGAAGTTTCCTAAAGCCGAGCTGGTTAAAGCCCTGAGCAACCTGATTGCACCTGCAGTTTAGTTTTTTTAAGGGCAGATTAGACTATGTGACTTCAGGGGTTCTTTCTAGTTGAGTTATGCTATGATTTGTTTTGTCACACATCCTAGGGAATTGTTAATTTGGTATGTGTCCTCCATGGGAGGAAAAAACCCCACCTAATTCTCATTTTTCGCATGGATTTGGCTGCTCAGACCTTTACATGCTTCACTCCCAAACATAATGAAAAAATAAAAAAAATCCTTTTTTCTGTCTGTGAATTGTATTTGGAAAAAGGGCAGTAAAATATTTCAGAGACTGAAAATTGTATAATAGCCAATTCAGAAATTTTCTCTTTGTCAGAATTGCTACACTACAGGAGGAAAATTGGGTTAACAAGAAAGCTGCTGGACTAAGTAGCTGTCAAATAAGAAGGCTTTTGAATTTTCTGGTGACCATCTTCTGATTTTAATGTGATAATCTTTGGAAAGTACCGCAGTGTAATTTATATTCTGTAAGTCCAATAGCAGTATCTAGCAAGAAAGTACATTCAGCGTCTTGGTGCTTCCAGGTGTGTGTATTGCACAGCTTACGGTAGGTATGGCTGTGGTAAATCTTGCGTGGGTTGATTGGTGTGCAGAACTCCAGGAGCATCGGGAGGTTTTGGATCTGCGTACGGAAACGTTTCCCTGGGGAAAGGGCTCCGTCTTGTGGCGCTCGCCGGGTTTGCACACCCGCATTTCCCGGCTCTAAACCCTGTTCGTGTCTGGCAGGACTTCGGCGAGGGCAGCGGGAAATACCTGAGCGAGCTGTGAGGGCTCGTAGTGCCATCACAGGCACTGAAGCCCAGCCAGTGTTATGTCTCTGTCCAGCATAGCCTTCGTGTAGGGCTTGTGCACTGCAAGTGTTATCAAATGGAAAAATTTGTGTTGCTTGCAAACACTTCATTTTTTCTTGTGTTATCAATTACAGCTGTAATCTGAGGTACTTGAACCTGACACTAAGAGGTATTAGACTTCAGATTGTTTCGTTATTTGTGGCATATAGAAAACTAGAAAATACATGCCTCAAATTTTTGAAACAAGGCAGAAAGGCAGAAAAGTCTGGGTCCATTATAAACACTCTTTCCTAATTAATACATGCTGACCTAAACCCAGACCTAGTGCTGACAGCTGGTGTTCCCCTGTGCTGCTGTTGGGTACAACCACCAGGTGGGGGTAAAACGTAATGAAACTACCATGAATAAGCAGGATGAGAAATTGCTCAAGGTCTATCTATTTGCCAAAGACTAAGAGATTTTTAATTTCTATGTTTTATTAACATGTTTTATGGGGGACATTCTGAAGTCACTACAAATGCAAAGGAAAAAAATTAAAATATTCTAATAGACTGCTTAAAGCTTTTCTGTGTGTTGATATCTGCAAGTCTCATGCAGTTTTATGATGCAGTCAGCGTAGTAGGAAATAATTCTTTGTCTGGGTCTATTTTAATTTGATTTCTGAACTATCAAATTAGGATAAGAAATATGGATGGCTCTGTATGTTCCTTACTTTGAGGAAAGTGCATGTGTCTGTCAGCAGCAGAACATCACTGTCCTTCCCTCTCAACTTCAGGTGCATGTTGTAGCTCTGTAGTTTAATATTCCGTAAATGTGGTTGCTGTCAAGTGGTAATGTGTAAATTAGTGGACTTTAACTTCTTAAAAATCACCCTGGGTATGCACCACTCTTCCCTTCCTTAAAGTGCTCTACACAATGCAGCGCCTAAGCACTGTTTTGTATTGTAAGATACATGTGTAACAGAGCTGCTGAAATTAGGACAAGCAGGTATTCAGCTTTGCGTTAGGTGACTGAATGCATTGTCTGTCTTCAGTTAGAGAAAACTGCTGAAATAAGATTCCCACCCCCATCTAGTAGTATTTCTACTCTAACTCTGGTGTCTTACTTGTTAGGGAGCAAAAAAAAAAGCAGACTGCCTGAGTTAATGTCCCCTCCTAAGGGCTGTTAATGACATTCTTTCTGATGTTGCTATGCCTGAATGTTTCTCGAATGGTAACAGGAGCTTCCTGGCTAAGCAAATTCAAAAGGAAAAATCCCCTTCTTTGTTAGCTGGAGTTTAGCCACCTTTAGGCAGTCTGTTTTCTTTAGCAATCGAGTGTTATATTTCACGCATCTTTTGGAATTTTCTCGAGTTTTTTTCTGTGCTGTATTTGACTAAGTTTGGTTCCCGGTGTCCGGGTACTGTCAATTGCTGAAGTCATAGTTCTTTTGGTCCCCTGCCTCCTTCTTCCCCCCTCGTTTTTATTTCTCCTTCAAATTTAAGTAATGTCATTTAAGGAGAAAGGAAGTCTATGGTGAAAGCATTTTTTAAGAGGGTATAGGTGAAGATCACTGATAACTATTTTACATTTGGAACTACATACAGAAATTCTTTCAATAATGAATTCCCCACACACCTAGTAAATGTCTCTTTCCTTCCCTACTCTTTCCAAAATGAACAGTTTCAAAGGAGAAAAGATAAAAAACCACTACGTGGGAAGAAAGGAAACAAACAAAGCTGTTAGTTCAAATTTTCTTATCATGGGGGATATTCTTTTTTCAGGGATATTCAGGTGATATAACATAGTCCCTCAGAACTGTGGAAATGTGTGCTTTGGGCAAGGTGGGGGACTAAACCTGCTTTTCTCTACAAAGTAAAAGCTGTTTTTTTCAGGATGCAGAACATGTGACAGTAGTTAGACCTCTTAACTACTAAATTGCAGGTAATTTTTGCTTTTATAAAGAAGAAACACCACATCCTGTACAACTCCTGTACAATAGGATGAGTGATGATGGGTTCGTGTTTAGGCACCAAAACGGGCAGTTCAGGAAGTGTTCAGCTTAGAAAATCTTAATAGAGCAGATACCCTAGTGGAAATCAGCTATCACTTCAGGCTGTTTGCTAAACCTATTCCCTTCCTGCAGATGTCACATGTGTCTTACAGATGTCCTAGTTGTAATCAGTTGTTGATTTTTCCCCATAGAGCACAGAATGGTTGAGGTTGGAAGAAGCTCTGGAAATAACCTGCTCTAAGCAGGGTCAGTCGGAGAAGCTGCTCAAGGCACTGCCTGTTTGGGTTTGAATATGTTGAAGGGTGGAGATTACAAAACCTGTGGGCAACCTGTTGCAGTGTTTGAGTATGCTCACAGTGGAAAACATTCGGGATTTTTAGTTTTTGTTTTTCTTCTTTCCTCTTATGACTAAGTAGATTTTCCAGTTTTTCAATTCATGCTCATTGTACCACTGTGAAGATCCGACTCTGTTTTCCTTTCCTCCTCCCTCATCAGATATTTTTATATATTGATAAAATCTCCCTGAGTCTGCTCTTCTCTGCTCTCTCTCCATTTGTCCAGCCTGTTAACGTTCATCAGAGTGGCAGGGGAGGACACTGCTCTTCCTCTTCTCTCTTGAGCAGGCTTGTTGGGGATGTGGTCTCTGCCATCACGCAGGTCACTGATGAAGATGTTAAACCCACCATGAACTCCCTGGGGTTTTTATAACACCGGTGACTGGCTTCCAGGCTGACTTTGTCCTGGTCATAACCCTGGGAGCCCAGAAGCTGAGCCAGTATTCAGAGTCCACTTACCTTGACCATACTTCTTTAATTGTGAGGAGATTTATAAGAGATGATTGAAAGCCTTACTAAAGTTGAGGTGAATATCTACTGCTCTCCTCTTGCCTACTGGGCCAGTCATCCCTTTGTGGAAGGCTGTTGTTGCTGTTCCAGTGGTATCTTCTGATTTGGAGGTGACAATGCATTTGTGTATTGCTCATGTTAAAATCCATGGGTTGTCAAAGTTTCTCTTGGAAAAATATGGAAGGAAGTGATTACACAGAACTGATTTTTGTGAAATTCACTGACAGTAGTAAAATACTTTTGTCCTGAAAACTTTGAAGACAGTTCTCTAAAGAGGCTTCAATGGGATTTTGTGGAAGTAGTCTGTGGTTTCAGACATTTACTGCTGTGTAAGTTGGTATCCAATTTTTGTTGGAAGATCATTACACAGAGAAATGGATGTATTTCAGCAATGACCTGCCAATAACTGTATCCATAAAAACGTGGCTTCTGTTAGCACTTGTATGTATACTACATGGTTATATATAAGGGAGGAAAACGTAGAATCTTTAAGTTTTAAAGCTTAGAAATGTATAATGTAAACTTCTTCTTGTTTGTTGCAGGTTTGTGGAATCTTGCTTCTCTTTTTTCAAATCTATGTTTATTTGTGTTGATGCCCTTTGCGTTTTTTTTCCTGGAATCAGAAGGATTTGCTGGCTTAAAAAAGGTAGGAAAACACCGTTAAGTGTGGAGTAATTGCAGTATATATTTCCTTTTCAGCCCCTGTTTCTGATGAAACTGAAATTATAAATTTGGGAGGATTTGGTGCTGGGATGTGTGTGCTTATGTGAAGATGCTGGACACTCTTGCACAAGCCATGTGTATGGGGGAGAATGGTCTCCTTAAAAGCTACATGTACTGAGATCAAGAAAGTGACTTAACTCTTTGGGTTTTGGTGTTGTTTTTTTTTTTTTTTTTATGGTGTCTTTTTTTTTTTTTAAATGAAATTATTTAATCAAGATTTTATTTTTTGGAAGATGAGTTTTTTGGGGGAGATGGTAAAAGGAGAGGAGGTTCAATAAGTACACTAGAAATACCATAACAAGGAAAAGGAGTACAGGTTTCTTGCTAAAGGGAAGGGTGATTAAATAACAGATGGCCCTGTGAAAACGAGCTTGATTTGTGAATTTTAAAATTACAAACTTCCCAAAGAGGATTCAAGTATGGTCAGTATTTACAATAATATGTTAAGAAAACTGTCTTAAATGGGTAAAGAATACCCTGAAATATTCAACTTAGTTAAATATACTTAAGAGGGACAGGTATTTCAGTGAGGGATGGAACTTGGCAAAGCAATTTTTGAACAATAGAATGATAACGATTGTGTTAATATGTGAACTAAAGAATTACAGTGAAAAATTACTATAATGGGAGGCACATCAAAATGAATTTGAAATCATAAATATCAAATAGATTAAACTGGAATGACTGTCTGGGGACCAATTGTAGCACGTTTCCATTAATCTTTATCATCCAAATGATTACACTTTTGTTTTTAATGATACTGCACTGGAGGGAATTCTGCTCCCTTTGGATGACGGTTCTCAGAAAGCAAAGGGTCTTGGAAAGTGATCTGAAGTCTGGAAAATGAAATGAATTAAAGATGGATATGAAAGACTATGAATCATTGATGGATGGCGTATAATATAAAGGCATAATTGTGTTGGGAAGGAAAACGTAATTTCTGGTTGCATTGACAGGAACGGGCATGGAAGCAGTGATGTTGCCATTTTTGCTCTTGGTGGAATTAGGGAAAACTCAACTGAAGTGCTGCATTCAAGCTGGGATTTTAGGGCTCACTTAAGAGAGAAAACAGAGGACAGAAAAAAAAAAAGATCCTTCATGCAGTAGTTTTAAAGTAAAATTTGAAGTGTAGAGAACAGTGTGGAGAAACAAAAACTGTATTCCACAGCTGAAGGTAGTGGGAGATATTACTTAGACTGAGCAATACAGCCGTGTCAGAAAACACCACCCTGGCCGGGCCCTGCTGGTGTGTGAATGTTGTTTGGTGTTGCCTGTGCTGAGTTGATGCTGCTGCATCTTTGCCGTGTATTCACCAAGCTGCAGATGTGTACCCGGGGCCCTTCAGCTGTGAGTTTGGATGATCAAACTAATGCACTCAACTTTAAAGGAGTTTGGTGATGGGCTACTGTGTTTAACTCTTTTTGTCCTTCTTGGCTGGAAAACACTCTCTTCTTCCTTCACTGCAGGTGTCTACAGGGCTAAGAATTTTTAGCAACTCCACCTGTCTTTCCAGTTTTTGTGTGGAGGCCACCCCATTTTCTTTTTGACGCTTAAGTATCTAGGTGCTGTTAATAAGTATATTTTCGTCTAAAAAAAATATGTGAACTAATTTCAGTGAGGTTTGTGTCTCCTGCAATCCAACCAAAGCAAGGATTCTCTCCATTAGCGTGCCAGGTACCATCATCTGGTGTGTCCCCTTGACTTGCAGAGTTCTCTTGGCTCCAACAGATACTTTATATATCCCAGATACACTGAACTTGCACTTTACATGAAACTTTGATAGTAACAGTGATACTGGCTATCAGTAAATCCCATTCAAGATAAATAAGATGACCAGTACGTGTTTAAGCTTGGAAAGCATCTGTAGCTGCAGATGAGATAGAACCATAATCTTCTTCAGATGTCAGGAAAAAGGTGATTGTTGCTGCTTTAGAGTAATTTGACTTTTTGGTGGGGGAGATGAGATCAGATTTTAGTATTAAAACCCACCTATTGAAAGGGCAGCAAACTCAATTTTAGAATTTTTTTTTTACTTCTTGATGTTTTTGGAACATCTCAGATGCCAAATGTGATTCCTGGTATAAGTGCTCAAGACCAATATCCAATGTTCATTCTGCTTGACTGCTCTATTTAAAAGTTTCCAAAATGGATGCAGACATACTTAAGGCCAATGGTGAAGATGTAGAAATTGTGGTCTATTTTAATATGAACATACCTTGTCTTTGATCACTTTTGTTGGAAAATAAATGGCAGATGTCACTTCTGGACTAAGGTGGTAGCTAAAATTGAATGTACTGTTCTGTTCAGATGCTCATGCAGATAAACAATTCCACTTGTAATAATTACTATATATATTCTAAAATATTACATCACATAATTGGGTACTTAGAATCTGGGAAAATTTATGATTAATCAAGCTCAGGATTACATGTAGGTTTTTCAGTTCTAAAATCTGTAAAGGATTTTTTTACTTCCTGTAGATTTTTGTTATATTTCTTACCTCTTTCCAGAGAATGTTTTGAGACCATGATTACGTTGTAGAATTCTGTTACTTTAACAAATTATTTTATGTAAATTAAAAAAAAGTGTTGTATTTTGTCATCCATCACATCAAACTAATGGACCAGAAATATAAACCATTATTCAGATGCTATTACTGTTCACTGGAAAAATCAGATTTCATTGGTCTCAATTTTAAAGAACATTTCATGCATTTGGCAAAACTTGCAGCATTAAGAGAAGAGCGAGCTACTGTAAATGTGAAGACGTTCAGTAAAGAGGTTTGGCATGGATATGTAATCTTTAATCTTTCAGTTGGGAGTTGTAAAAGCAGTTGATTCTAGACACCCAACTCAGCTCAAAATTGCTGCAATGGAAGCTTTTATGCAAGTCATCTTGAATTTATCATTGAATTACCTTTGTTATAATGACTAAATAGGTCATTTGAGATTTAGGTGTGCACGGTGGAGATGTCTGTTTGAACGTGTTCATATATGAATTACTTGTTGGATTTTGATAAAAGTTCTGAAAATGAATAATTAAAAGAGGTTCATTTCTGAAATGGAACAGATTTTTTTACTTTTTAATAGATGTCTTTGTTCAGTTTAAATAGCAACAGTAATTTTAGTTATTATCACATACAGACCTAACCCCCAAAGTTTTTAGCCATCTGTTTGAGTGTTTATCATAGTCTGTGCTATAAAAGCTGATTTTATGCATTGACTGTAATGTGACATTTTTGCAAGCTATGATATTTCAAGGAGCTCATAGGTTGCTGTTAAAGCTTTGTATAACCTTTCTTTCCATGTTCCTATACGGTAGCCTTGCTCCCTTAACTGAATTTCCTGAATCAGAATGGGTTTGATTAACCATCTTCCGATTTACTATGGCTTTTTTTCTTGGCTGCTAGTATACTTTGTAAATGGCACATGGCCCCCCTTATAGACTCACTTCGATTCCCCAGGGCAACAGTTTAAAACAACAAGGACTTGCGTATTGTGCAGAGGAGAGAAATTCGGAAATTAGACACTCGCCATGGACGGATGGAGTGCTGTACTGAAATTCAGACTGATTCCTTGCCTAGTTTTTAATAAAAAAACCACTATGTTCGTTCAAAAAGGGCATTTTGGGCCTAGGGGGATTGACTGTGCCCTTTTAAACAGCTTAAGTGCTGCTCTTTGCTCTAGTTTATTTCCGTTTAGTGGCAGTTGCAGATTTCTGATACCAGGACAATAATTACAGAAAGAGTATTGGGGAGATGAATGATATACACACATGTATGTGCATGTATGTGTTTATGCCATGTGTGTATTTATGGACACATGTATTTTTGGGCATATAGTCTTTTTTTTATAGTGAATTTAGTCTTTCAAAACTACTGAAGTAATTGAAGGTCGCAGTGATACATTACACCTTAAGCCAGTGTATTAACTGAGTTATTGGAATACCTGATGCAACTTTGATCTCCTGCATCAGTATTAAAAACTGTTTCATATCTTTCTATGTTCTCCTTGTCCTCTTTTGTAGAGCCTGTGCATAAAGTTATGTTTCTTGTTTAGATAATATTTCAGTTCTTTGTCACTGATGTGCTCAGATTCTGTAGTAGTTATGAAGCAAAGATGTCAGCTGTGTTTCTTTGTGTCAGAATTAACCTCATTCTTTATCGTTCCCTCCAAAAGAGAAAAATTGTGATATTTGCAGCTGAGCTTCTGTAGGTCACAGTGCTGATGTTTCCATGGGTGATAACAGACTGCACAGAAAATTACATGTGTGCTGCTGTGTGAAGGAGGCAACCACTTTTGAGGAGATAATTGCTATACCTTTTCTTGACCTTTAAAATATGCTTTGTCTTGATGTAACTTCAGCAGAAATTTGTATTTATTTGAAGTTGACAAAGGTAAAGATGTTTAGGACTAATTTCCTTGTAAGAAAATACAAATAGTGCAATTTAGCATTGTGACAAACTGGAATAACTGGGTGTTGCATAATCACAAGTGTAAAGTTTTAAAAAGTCTTTATGAAGTATTTTACCTTAATACTGATCTTTGAACTTGAAGTCATAGCATAAAGTTTAACATGAGCGACAGCAACATCCTGACCAATTATCCAAATTATCCAGACATCCCAAAATGTTCAGAACACAACACACAAAGTCTGTGGATTAAGAGGTTAACTCCTGGAACATCAAAAGAAGTGCATGATAATAAAAACAAATAGTACAAAAATTTGAGGTAACTTCCTTGCTTAATTAATTAGGTAGACCAGGTGGAAGCGAAGAGGCCAGAGCTGGTGCTCAGAATGTCTATAAAGCTGAGCAACATGACAGCACAATGGAGGAGGAACAAAGATTTTTTTAATATACTTCTATCCTGTGTCACAGTTTGAAATTGTCCTGGTTTATGTCCCTTTTGGCAAACTTACATAAAAGTGACCCTGTACTGTATTTTATGACCAGATGACTTTTTTTCCCAGTGGCTAATTTGTATCAGACCCCCATCTTAAAGAGACACAGAAATGAGTAGGAAGTCCAAGCCGGTTTGTCTCAATGAGCTTTCATTGCATGCTTTCATTATTTTTGCTCGTTTTTGCCACTGATCATCCATAAATTGTTGGAAATGAGTGATTAAGGAAGTGCTGCTTAGTGTTAGTGGCACATGCACATTCTTGGTATGTTTTTTGTGGGTGAGAGGAAATCGCGTACTGCACAAACAAAAAGGAAAACTCCTGCTGGGAACCTTTCAAGGAAATTTAACTTGCGTAATGTTTTGATCTTGGTGTTTATTACAGAAAATAAGAGTAATATTTCACCAACTATTGTTATGTGTCAGCTAGTCTCTCCATCTGCTTGCCTTTCCTCGATAGCTCTTTCCAAATCCTCACTGAGTTTATTTTAAGAAAAACACCGCTTAAAAATGTAGCAGTTTATTCATACACTGAAGGCAGGTGAGCTGGGCCAGTGTTCAGAACATTTATTGTGTAGTGCTTGCTACTGTATGAAGATTTGGCTGTGGTGGCTGCCAAGTCCTGTCTGAGTTAACAGCTGCAGCTCAGCCCATGCAAGTGAAACGTGGGGTGTAGGTTCCTTTCCAAATGGTGAAATGCAGTGGATTCTGCTCTTAAAGACAGATTTCTTCCCTTCACCTCTTTCATTGGAGCATGGCTTTCAAAAATATGTTTTACAAGTAAAATTTCTTATTTGGGGAGAGGGTAAAAGATTGAAGCTTTGCAGAAATACCATTATTAACATTTTTTGAAACTGCTTTTTGCTGTAAAAGTGAGTTATTGTTAGTTTGCTGAGAAACTCTAGTGTGTACATCTTCCATCTCCTCAGTAGTTGATTTGATCCACTCTGTCCATAGCAATGACTTTTCCTAGTCATGTCACTACGAAATAAGACTGAACTAAGCTTAAGTGTCTGATGTGTTATGTTGCAATGCATTGTATTTTCAAACTCTTAAGTGACTAAACACAGTAATAAGTACAGTGAACATTGAACCTGCTGAATTTTTTCTTTGTGTTTATGGAAGTTCTAATTTCTGTATTTTTCCAGCAGCTTTGTTATTTGTCCCAGTAAAACTCTGGTACAACTATAGGTGTAGAACACTGTAAAATACATTTTCAGTATGTGATGAAGCCAATGTAAGAAGTATATTTAAAGGTAATTTTGAAGTATTTACTTTCAAAACCTTTTTTGCTTATTTTAAGCAGTTTTCTACGGAAAGAAAGTGTTCCCTTATGGCAAAATACTGGCCAATAAGTGGTCTGGAATTCCTTTCCAATATGAAATTATTCCTAATTAAAAACAGTCAGTTTTTAAAATTTGCCTTGATTTTTCTGGAAAAGGGATTTGGAGGGGGCAATGATCTTGAACCCTGTTTGCAAGCAGCATTTGACTGTGCTTTATCCCTACGTGTCCCTCTGGCTGCAATACCCACGGGCCACTGTGTGTAATGGCTCTCCAAATGGTCTTGAGGTGCCCTGTTAACAGTGGATGTTTATTTGCCATTTAAGCTCATATTTATTTGTCCATAAAATCATTCAGCATGAACTGAGACTTTAGTGCTCTGATCTCTATGAAATGTTTATTAGTATGTAACTGAATTATTATACATTATATTACAAGCCATTTACTCTTTCCATTAGTGATACCAGAGACAAAAGTTGTTTAATCAGTCACATCAAAGGCAGCTGTTTGGGTTTGTATTTTTGACGTAAGTTGACATCTCAGGTTCAGATATGAAATCCAGTTTTTAAACTGGAGTCCTTTAAAATGACACCACTTAAAATTTATTAGAGTTTGTTGTTGTTTAGAAGCAGATCCTGATTATTCTGGGATTCTGATTTGGCAAGCAGCTTGATCAGGGTTTTTCCCTCTCTCTATTAAAATAGAAACATACTTAGCTGACATTTGCACAAACCCATAACATAATTTGTAAGAAGTAAAGTGCAGAGTTAAGGACTGTATTTAGTGGTAAATCTTGCATTAAGGATGGTCCATATCCTGAACCTTCATGTGCTTCCTGCTTCCACTGAAGTCTCAGAAATGCTGTGTACGTGGCTAAATGTAGAATGGGTTTGTAACTTGTAATGTAGAGGACAGGCCCCTCTAATATTAAATTTGAGAATACCCTATAAAATGGCAGGAAAGGGAAGATGAGAAGGTACTATACTTGTTAGCATGTCATATTGATAAGTGTCTATACTGAACTCTGAAAATATGTTAAAATTGTAGCTACGCTACCAGGTCCTTCATTTGCAGTTCTGCAGAGGAAAAATAAATTCTTCTCTGACAGGTATATATCAGCAAATTCATCTTAAAAGCATTTTGTGAGTGTATGGCCTGCTTTTGCAAACCTGTGACAGGAGTATGTAACTCTGCTGTAGATTCATGTGAGATGAAAATACCTTTATCTGTAGAACTATTGCAGTGAAGTCTGTTTTCTGTCCTTTCATAAAAAGTGTAAGACAGAGTAGCATTACAGACAGTAAGAACATGCAAATTACTACAGGTAGGTCAAAAAAGGTTGGAAATGCTGGTTGTATTAATTTTTGTATTTCCAAGCCTCAACTTCAGTATGCATAAGGTTTTTTTGACCTAACTGCCTGTATTTAGACATTTAGGATCCAAGATTGTGCAGGACAGGTAAATAACATGCACGTATTCATCAGCTTAAGGCCACACCATGTGTCAGTGGGAGTGAAGTAAAAAGAAATTCAAAAATCAGTGGCCAGGAGAGAAAAACTTTTCTGATGAGGAATAATGGCTTACTAGGAACTTGTTTTTGTAAGTATATAAAATATTTTATAAGGTTTTATAAGATTTCTTGCTTAAGTCAGTTGGGGACATGATATGGAAAAATCCGTCATTTTTATTTTAGCATGAGATCTGTGGTTTGTTGAATATATGTAACAGTTCTGTACCTGGGGACAGCTGAGGGGGAAATAAGTGGATGCTGGTTGTTGCACACATTGGATCAAGATGTGATGAGATGTGATCTGTGCTCCGTTTCATTGAAGTAGTTAAATGTCAGTAGGTTGCTTCCATAAATTAGAATGTACTTCATTTAAAGAGGCCTCAGCGTAAGTTACAAAAAAATAGGCTACCAGGAGATAAGCTAAGAGTAGAGTTTATCTGGGATAGCTTTTCTGCACTGCCTGCCTCCCTGCCACGTTGTTAGCTGAGCATTGCCTCAGCCTTTCTGCTGTAGTGTGTGGGGGTTAGGTTATAATTACTTTTTTTGATCAACTCTATAATGCTGGATGAGATAGAAAATCATGTATGTAGATAGAAAATCAAAATGTGTGAGGTTAGTCAGTTTTCTTGCAACATTTTCAAGTATTTGTGCTGTGGAAATTTGTACAGTATCAAGGTGAACTGAAGATTGTAGTAATATTGGGGTAAAAATACTGCTCCAAGAAAACTGTGTGTTATTTTGAACTGTGGTTTTCTGACCACGACTTTTCCAGCACACTCAGAAACTGCATTAGGTGATGCATTATGAGTAGGTAGAGTCGTCTGTAAAACTGCTCAGTTTTGGAAGCTAGCACTGGGGCATTTAGTTGTTCCACCTCATCTGAGCCAGGAGTGAGATGCATTGCTGAACTTTTGTGCCTTCCCCACTCCCACGTCGTCCTGAACTTCCACGTTCGTGCTGGATGTGCCACGTTTATGTGTTGTAGAATTTCCACCGTTCTTTGCTGAAAGCCTTAACGTGTAGCTGGAAGCCTGCAAGTGGAATGAGATGTGAATAATTTTCTTTGCTGCTCTCTTTGTGAATAAATTGAGTGGGGTTTTTTGTGTCACAGTTTTTTGTTTGGTTTTAGGATAACTTAGGGAGTTCTGCATGAGCGAAAATAGACATGTTAAATACTTCTACTGCTTGTAAAGTGTGCAGATGGAACAGCTCCTAGTGCTATGCTTGAATATCTTCATTTATCGTTGATGTAAACTGAAGCATTGTGTTCTAAAAGACTTTTTTTCCCCCTAAGACACTTCTTTTTAGGCAGAAATTCATAGTTTTAAAATTTTGTTTGGATGGAGCATTCTTAATGCGCTCTATAGACTCTTCTGTTTGTGGTAGATGATAGATGTTTGTCTAAAAAGCCTGAGATGTATTTCTTCTTTTTTTAAATTTATTTTCAGTTTATAATAAAATTAATGTAACTGTTTCATGTAAACTAGATAAAATTGTCATCCTTTGGGAAGGAAGCATTCACACATGCAGGATCCCTGAAATGGCTGTAATTCAGGGGATCTGGAAGGCCCCTTTCTTAGTCAATGGAAAAAAGCAGGTGCCTCTTAAGAATTTGACATGTCTGAGTTAAAAGCTTCAAGAGGCAATGTGAGCATCTTCCCATTTCAGTGTTTGAGTTTCTCTTATTAAATGGTAAGAAACATTAGATTGATCTGCTCTTTGGAGGATGTGATTTGTTTTATAAAAGCATGAGCTTATTAAGATTTGAGTATTTTGAGTATTTTTACATTAGTCTTTGTCTTCATTTAAGTCTTCATTAACATCAAGCAGTGACAGTTCAAGACAAGCAAAAAGTTTCTCTCTATTGTAAGTCTATTTATGCATTTCTATTAATTTATATAAAAATTTAAAAATACAGATTTTAAATATAATTCAAATTTTAATTCTAAGAAAATTCACATATAGTTTTATATTGATAGTGGAGAGGTTTAATATAAGTGTCCTAATCATAGAATGGCATGAAACATTTTTCTAATAGAGTTCCTTTTATTAAATGAGACTTTATTAGGCAAACACCATGTTTGATTCCCTTTATAAAAGCAATGGGTTGTTATTAATACTAAAAAACTATTAGAACTTTAAAAGTGACCTGTGTACTTCTACATGTCATTTGCTTTTGGTAACTGTCTTCAGGGTTTCTTTCTGCCAGAAATATAATCACAAGTTCCAAGTCTTTCTCTATACTTTTGTGTTACTTATCTTAATCCTCTGCCAAGCTCCTAAGACACTGGAAAACATGTATTTATCTATCACGCCAGTCCAGCAGGAAAGACTCTTTCTGATCCAAAAGTAAATGATTAGAGGGAGACTCATAGTGTCAGAAATCCCCCAGCTCCCATGTTGTTGTTGCAGGTGGCTTTGGAAAGTCTGGGAAACTTGGTGGGTAGAGGGAGTGGAGCATCTGAGAGCTCCATTAGTGAGGGCTGGGCTAGAGAATGGAACAGCAAAGCAAACTTGTGGGGGAAAGGGTAACTTTGGGACAGTCATCGTTTTACATTTCATTTCTTATTCCCTTCTCCCCCAAAGCTTTTGGTTGTGTGTCAGTAGATCTGCATCTCTCCATTTTAGGACAGGCTGCCCCAGGGTAGTTGTGTACCTCTGACAGATGTAGGCTATAATTATTTTATTCCAGCAATTTACTCCAGTGATTTTTTTTGCTATTCTGTCCAGCTTTTCCTAATTTTCAGAAATTTTTATGTATTCTGTTACAAAATTTGGAAGGAATAATATACTATATTCTAATATTCTATTTCTATGTTAAATCTATAAGAATGATACCTAGATGTGGAAGAGCCAGGGTATCCCACATTATCATGCTCACTGGAGTCCCTGTTCTGTTGGATTATTAAATAAGTCCTAGGGAAAAAAGTGAGGAAAAACCTGTTTTTTATCCCACTTGCAAGGATGCAAGTCTGCAAGGAGTCCATCTTGGTTCTTGTGTTATTTCACTGAGTTATTTCTGTGCAGTGGTGTCAGCAGTGGTGTCCATATTTGATGGATATGAACCCCAAAATATGCTGTAACATTGGGTTTGTTATTCCTCTGGGACATTGAAGGAGAGCCTAAATTTTCTTTGGCAGAGGAGTCATTCCAGTGGGTGTACTGCATCCTGGATAGATGTTCTTTTCACCAAGCTACTAAATAAAGACATCTTTTTCTTGACCTCAGGCTGAGGTATCTTGGTCCTTCATTTCCAACTCTGCAGGCATAGCTATGCTTAGTGGTACTTCTCTTTAGCCAGTACCCAAAGAATTAATTATGTTTTTTTCCATCAAGTTCCTTTTTAACTTTCATTTTGTTTTTCTCTCCCCAGTTCTTAGTTTCTCTTTGAAATTTCTGGATTTTTTTATTTACATGGTGTTCTTGTTAACTTGTATGCAGTTAAATGATTTTAGCTGCCCCTCTTGCTCCATTGGCAGAATGGTAACCACTGTGAAACCGTTTGAGAAAAGATACTAACACAAAAAATCAGCTGAAAGTTGCTGGGAATGTTTTATGACTGATTTTTTTTTTAGTGTTTGTATTGTGTGGAAAATAAATATAAACTTTAATATATAGTTATAGTGTTGTGATGAAAAGTGCTCATTTTAATCTTAAAATTCCTACAGGCTGGAAGGATTCTGTGAGGGAAGAGGTGGTGTGGGAGAAGACACAGTTGGTTCTGGTTATAGCCTTAAGTATTTGGTTCTTTTATGCACAAGGAAACTTTTTTCCTGATTATTTGAATCTGATGCCTGAATATATTATTTCTTGATTAAAATTTTCTTAGCTCACTCTGTGAGGGTTCTGAGTCATTAGCACCTACATTTTTTAAAAGAACTGAGTTCTCTTAAAACCACAGCTTCTGGATTTGACTCAGTAATAAGGTAATGACCCCTGATTAAATATCCATATGCTAAATGTAGTGTTTCATGTTACCTGATGCAAAATGGGTCTCCTTTGCTTATTAAAAAACTTGTTTCTGCACTGCCCTGAATAGGTTGGAACACAGATTGCTCCAAGTTTGGTGTCTTACAGAGAAATGGGTGGAATGCTTGATGCTCATCTCTTCACTAATACCTACAAATTGAGAAAGAGGGGGTGTCTCATGCTAAAATTGTAATTGATGTTAATATATAACATCTCCAACCTCATACCCGCTATAATTCTCACTTTTCTAGTGCCTCCATTTTTCCTGCAGATGTTTGTGTGCGTGTTTGTTGCAGTCAGCCTTGCACTGAACAAATCTTGAGGTTACTAAGACTCCTTTCTGTCATGTGAAAACAATGGGCCTCGTGTACTTTAAATGTGCCATGACTGCAGAAATGTTTCCCAGGCTTTCCCCGTGGGTCAGGGCATGGTGTAAAAAGTGATGTTTACCTACCTTGCAAGAGGTCAAGATGTCCAAGCAGAACTGTGTTCAAATATTCAGCACCATAGAAACCTTGTTAGTGCTCTCTGGTTTTGTGTGTAACATGTAATTTTTACTTCACTGATAATAGGAGTTTTGTTTTCTTCCGGACGATTTGCAACCAAATTAAAATGTAGAATTAACAGAAGCTGTTCCATGTCCCACATTGCCAGTGTAGCTCCAAAAATGTCCATCTTGTAGGAGCAAATGATATGTTCACCAAAATCACAATAGCAAGGTAATGTTCCAGCAAAGAAATGCTTTTTCTTGAGGTGAGGATGGGGCTGTAGCTCTTTGATTTTACCAGGAGTTTAGCCTCTTGCAGAAAGAGAAAATAACAGTTTGAAAGTTTTTTTAAATAATTTTTAATCATTCATCAGCGTTAAAACAAAAGAACCCTTGGTAAATATCTATACATTTGTGTTAAAATTCATATAGCATTAGAAAGTATTAAAAACTAGGCTTAAATTTCAGAAGAATATTTCTGTTTCTAATCACAACTGCAAAAACTGGCATAAAATGGCTCGATTACTTTCATTTATTTTTTTTCCCCAAAAAATAACTTGTGAATTTCTGGCAGAGTTGTGTCACTGCTTGGAAGATAATGGTGCCTTCCACAGTGAGTTTCCGGGAATATGGTGCATGTTTTACTGTAGCCTTGCTAGAATGGCAGTTGTCAGAGATTTCCTTTTAAACTTTCCAGAGTTTACCTGTGGCTCTTAATGGAGAGAGGGGCAGTCAGGATGTTTCTTGCCTGTGCACTGTCCTTGTAATTCACTGTGGTCAGGAAAGATCCCTGTGCTAATTACTGGTTGTATGAGATGTCTGAAACTTTGTGGACGACCAATGTCCAGAGGAAGGTCTTCAGTTGTTACCCATGCCAGGTTAATGGCAAAGCGTGTTGTGTATATACAAAATATTTACACATATATGTATTATATATTTATATATATTATATATAAATTTATATAATTTAGTCACAGAATTTCAAATGGGGAAGAAAAACCCCCAATGCTTACTGTTTCCATTATCAAGAGATCTTCTTTTTCCTTATTGAGAAGTTGTAAGAAACTATCACTACACATATTCTCTTCCAAAGGAAAACCAGTCTCTAAGTGTTGTGTGAGAACATGCACAGCAGGAAAAGTCTTAATGTGTTGTAAGTGGCATAATAGTCATCCCTCAACACAAATGTCCTGGTGGGGGAGAGATACTTTCCTTAGTAATTGTGCTTTCTGAATATCTTGTATGACATCTGTTATCCGTTCAGGATTGTTGCTGTTTCTTCCTCATCGACCTTTTCAGCTGAAGAATTATCTTTTTTTGGTTATGTGCTGTTTTTTAATATCTTTTGGCTATTTGTCATCCAGGATGACTTATCTGTGTTAATCATAATAGGAAAGAAACATGGGAAGTTTTTGATGACTCTTTCCAGAGTAGTAATTAAAAATTTATTGGAACACTTCTAGAATAAGTAAAACTTTTCCTGCTAAAATTAGGTTTTTCTGGAAACATGAACCCCTAGGCTTGGCGCTCCAGGCAGCATAAGTAGCTCAGGATTAAACTAAAAACTTCTGTGTGTCTTGACAACTGAATTTTAAAGAATTAGAAGTCTGAAAGTCAGGTGTCTCTAAGGCTGTACAAACCACAAGATCTGTAGAATGTGTTTGTAGGACAGCTTTTATTTGTAGTCAGGGCTTGAGAGCTCCAAGTGCTTTTTCCACTCTCCCCCCCACCCTCCCCGGTTAGTGTATAGAGAAGATGACAGATATTACTGGGCTTTTGGCGAGTTCCAGTCTACTGGGATTGATGTGTTAAACATCTTTCCTTTAATAAAATACTTCACTTGGTTAAGTGCTCACATTAAAGAACTAGGAGGATTTTGAAAATGTGCTGTGAAACTTTGAAGTTTAAAAGAAAAGGGGAGTGGGGAGGGGCATTGAGAGTATAATCTGTAAGTGCTTCTTCCCAATTTCCTTGCTAATCAGTTTAATTACAATTTCTATTGGATTATAGTAATTTGCTTCCAAAAGTTTTTGTTGACCATATTTATTTTTTTTTCCATCTTCCACAAAGACCCATTTTATGTGTCAGCTTGGCCTGTGTGATGCCAGACTTCTGCTTAGGGGCAACACAGCACAGGGAATTGACTTTCAGAAGTGGCTTTTGCCTTACAGATAATCTGGAATTCACTTAAGGAAATTGTGAGTGGAACTATTGGAAGTGTTTTGCTTTCCTGTTCAGCAGTTCCCAAAGATGTTTTGTGCTTGCAGTGCAATGATACTTTCATGGAAAAAGATATTGAAGTGGAGCTACTAGAACTAAAATATCTCTGCAGAAAGAGAAGTGCCATCTCCCTTCAAATTGTGGAGGGTGTTCATGCTTCCCAAGCAATGGCCCTAACTAAGTCCCTCCCAGGAGCAACATCACTCTCACTTTTGATGCACAGAGACGTTTATGTATGAATTGACCAAAAATCACACTCTTTTCAACGCTTCCACCTTTCTTTTTAGCTCACATTAGTGATGTCCTGTTCCCTTTTGTTCTTTTTGCTCCACTTCCAGTTCATCTCTTTCTCCTTAGTGTTTATTCCCTCTTCCCTGCCTATCCCTGGGGAGTAGGAGTAACACTTACATGTACAAAAGTAAGGAGGCTTTCTGAACCCCTTGTCTATAGTAAAAATTTTGTTCATTTGGTATTTTTTGGATATCTTCAGGGAGTGTCTGAAGAACTAACCATGGTTTATATTGCTTCATCTAGTTCCTTTGAGGACAATGTCTCCTGATTATAGATTTGAATTTTCTAATCTTTGAGTGGCAAATAATCTTCCTAATCCCAGGCTTTATGAGCTTTTTTTTGAAAGGAATAAATTTTTTCGAGGTCTTTCTGCTTCCCTTATTTCTTTCCCACACAAATATAAGCTGAAATCACAGCAATATTTTTAGTGTGTAGCAGTGAAAGTATGAAAGCCTTAACGTATTTCAATTGCCCATTTAATTTTAAAGTTCAAGCTCAATTACATTTTGTGTATTTTGTGGATTTCTTTTTGGTGTGCCAGGATGTTTGGTTTGTCCAAGAAATCTGGGTAATATAATGGGGCTGTGTGAGAGAAGTGGAGTGACTCAAAGAATAAATGTTAAGCCAAAACAAAAATGTCAGGGAACAGGTTTTTGCTCAGAAAAAAAATAAAAATAAAAACAATTGACTTTCAGGGTTTATTTGGATAGTTTGCTTTATTGAAATAAAATGCAATTTGTCTGTATTTACCTGTGTCTTTCTCAAAGTCAGGAGTATAGATTTTTGCCCAGCTCTTAAATTATGATGTCACTAATGACGATGTTTGAGTTACGGATTTTTCACTGGAACAAATAAAACTACCCTCAGCAAAAATGAGTAGTAGTAAGGGTGTCTAAGGCTCATTTCTCACTACTTTGTGATGTGAGGGTGCCTGAGCACCGGCACAGGTTGTCCAGGGAGGTTTTTGAGTCTCCAGGCTTGGATGTACTCAAATACACCTGGACACGTCCTGGGCAACCAGTGCTGGGAGGGCCTGGTTAAGCAGGGGGTGGACCAGGTGACCTTCCGAGGTCCTTGCCAACCTCAGCCATTCTGTGATTCTCCAGAGGTTTTCTCCATGTGAGTGTGTGCACGGGGGGAAAATTCTGTACCTTTCATTCCTTACAAATTGCAGCTATTTGGCAGGTACACTAATGTATGTAAGTATGAACTAATGTGCCTGGGACATTAATGTTTTCATAGGGCACAGTCTTATGGGTGCCTAATTGAGATTAAGTATTTACCTATATGTCTTTAAGTGTCTTAAGTTTTCTTTCTTTTTTTTTTTTTTTAAAATCCTGGCCTATTACCAGATATTCATTAGTGTCTATGACAGAATATTTGTATCTAGTCACTTCACTGAAGTTCCTAAAAATAATAGTATTTTACTATTTTAAAATGGTCATCAGTGTGTGAATCCTAGTGTGTGTGTGCTGTAATATAAACAATGTCCTGCTTTGGAGTGAGCTGTCAGTCCTACTTTTCAATACACACAAAAGACTGCAGTATTGCTGGTGCATCACACACGTGGAGATAGGTGTAACTAGTGAGAGCAAAAGGACATTGATCCAATTTTCCAGGAATCAAAGACTGATCAAACCAGCATGGAAACAAAAAACATGGGGAAGGCTCACTGGGCAGCTGACTGGCGTTTTCTAGGGTTTATACCAATGGTACTTGTGGTCAAAAGCGATGGTTAGCTCTGGGTACTTGCTGTGGTAGTTCCTTTTTTTGAGAGTGAGTGTTACTTGTATCATCCTAATCTTACCTGTCTTTAGAGAACATCCACAGTATGAGGAGGTGTTATTCACATTGGCTGTCTCCATTATGGTGTATTTCTTCTTTATCTGTTTTGACAACCCAAGGGAGGAGGATTTGGTGTTCAGGTCACCATATAAAATGAAATATTTTCCAGGTTTATCCAGAAGAATCTGCTGCTGTGACAATTGGAGTCAGAGAGGCTGAGGTTTGTGCATGTGTCTCGTAGGGAAGAAAGGAATCCAGTTTCTGTGGCTGAGGCCTTCATGAACCCAGACAATTGCGTTATATTTATTTTCTTGGAAAGCTTGAAGCAGATCTCTGTGCATTTATCCTTGAAAGTTTTAGGTTTTCTTTAGTCCTTTGTCTTCTGCTGTAAAGTAAAAGCTCTCTATCAGTGCTCAGTACTTAGACTGTAACCTGTTTGTTTCCTGGTAATTTATTGCTCAAGTTGAAAACTTTAAACATGCATTTGCCTTTGATGCTCACCTTCGAAATAATTCATGGAAAAACTGAAAGCTGTTTTTTGAAGACTACAAAAATAACATTTTTTACAACTTTTAACAACCTCAAAGTTCCTTTTCTGTCATACAAAATACATTTTAGGAGTAAAACTGTATCCTATCCTATGCTACTTTTATTTGAAATTTAGTTGTTTGAGATTGTTTATGGATTTGGACTTCATTTGTCCACTTTATCCTTAAGGGGAATTTTGTGAAGGTCTCTTTTTGTCTGTTTTCCTTTGTGTCCCCTTTGCTCTTCTGCAGGGGACTGGTGGAGGAGAGGAAATGGTGTGTTACAAGTGATCAGTGCTCATGGTCAGGATGCCTGAGGTCCTTGTTCGTGCTTGGTTGTTGTGATTTATGTAGGGAGCATAATTTTCAGGGTAAATGCCACATAGGATTACCCTGTTAGTTAAGCAGTGAGGGAAGAGGTGACAAAAATAGGTAAACAATAAAGCAAATTTTCTGCTTTTAACTACCATGTAATCTTTGCAGTGAAATATCCCCAAGTTGGGGTAAACCTATGTGAGAAACAAGAGTTGGGTTTGCTTGTGGAGCAGTATACTGGCAAAGAAAAATAAAAGTACAATTGTTATTTGAACACCAATCTGATGGTCCTTTCATAGCCCGGATGCCTGAAAAAAGTGTCCCAATTGCTCTATTGCTCAAAATTAGTTAAATTAGTGATAAAAACAGCAGTAAAAAGTAGGTATGATTTTGTGTGTTGGTATATTCATATTTGCAAATCTAAGACTCAACTGTTAGAGGGTTGTCACATGTTTAGACTCGAGCAAATGCTGTGGCCTGTCACCTTGCAGAGGAGTGATTTGTGTGTGTTTCACGGGGCGCACGGGGATCATGGGAACGATGCGAACGGTGGCTGCAGCAGGAGCCAGGAGCCAGCAGTACTCCGGCCGTGCGCTGGAGGGCTCTGAAGACTGACTGGTGCAGCTGCAGCTGCAGAACGTATCTTAAGGAAATTGGTGCATTGTACCTGCGCAGGGTTTAAAGCTTGCCGGGCCATTTGGCTATTTGCCATAATTGGCTTTCCATTCCCTTGATTGGAATCATAGATAAAAATTTGCTAATCCACTTTCTTTGCTGAAAGTATTAGGAAAGTAATCCATCTTTTAAAAATGCTCGAGCAAAATCATATGGTATAAAGAGTACTTTATGGAATAATGAGATTAATGAGAACTGTAAGGCATATGCAATTTAAAACGTTTTTCTATGGGTTTAAGGGGGAAAATGCAATCTGGACACTATAAAACCATAAGTACTTCCTTTTTTTATGCACTGCCTTTTAAATGTGCATTACATGTTATGCTTTTGTCTACATGATAAAATGTGAGTATATATTTAGGAAGGAGGATCTGCTATTTATTTGTAACTTTCTTATATTGAAAAATACCTGATTCAAACTTCTTGACTGTGTTCTCTCCTTCCTCTCCCCTCTTCTGCCTACAGGGCATCAGAGCACGCATTTTGGAAACCGTTGTAATGCTCATCCTTCTTGCACTGCTTATCCTTGGAATCGTATGGGTGGCTTCAGCACTCATAGACAATGATGCTGCCAGTATGGAGTCTTTATATGGTATGGAATGCAGTAGAATTGTCACGCTAATTTAATTTTAATTACAGAAATGGATGTTTAGGTAAATATATTTTTAGTGAATGCTATGAGTATTGCACAGGTTGTAAAGAATCTCCATTCAGTCAGCGCCATTTCTCTATTAAATTCTGTGGCATAAGGAGCTTGTATAATAAGCTAAGGCTGTGCTCAATGTTTTCTTTACAGACCTCTGGGAATTCTACCTCCCATATTTATATTCCTGTATATCACTGATGGGATGCTTGTTACTTCTGTGTAAGTATTTTCCTGATTATTCCAAAAGATGAACGATTTTATGGTGAGGGGTTTTTTTGTATGTGCTGGGGGATTTTTTGCATTGTTTTTTTTTTTCTTTCTTAGTAAGTTTAAATTCAGATGTAAATTTATTAGCTTTGGGTTCTGAAGTTTAAACAAATGGTACCTTACATTTCTCGGTTTTGAGCAACTTCAGACCTCACCCCAAACAATTTTAACTTATAACTTGTTAAAGTAGGTAGGTGAAAAATAGGAACTCCATTCTGCAAAGAGAAGCTCAACTTTTAAATGAAATGTCTGCAGGAGGTTGGTGGTATGGTGAGAAAATTATTTTGGAACAGTTTGTCCTATATTCAGTAAACTACCCTTCTTTTGTAATTGAAAATGTTGCTGTGTAGACAGGAGTTGAAAGATGGTGCAGTCAGGTTTCATAACCACAGAGCTGGTATCTGGCCAGTCTGCAGGTCAGTTATGCAATTGCGTTTAAAACAAATGCAGTAAAAAATCCAACTTTATATCAACTGGTCCTAGCCAGAGTTGAGTCATCCATATTTAGAGGAATAAGAAACATTATGGAAGGCTCCAAATCCCATTTGTAATCTCAAGCCCATTGCTGAATGCTTTCTAGAAAACTGGGGACAGAACATCTCCCTTTCTAGACTATCATGGTGTCAACCCTTTTCCAAGCTTGACAAGTTCAGAGCTATCACAGAGCTGTCACTATGGAGAAAGGGTGGGGAATGATAATTTGAAATGTTCCTGATACTAAACAGATCTGTCTATGAAAGAGACCTCGGTGAATCTCCCTAGGTTCTCTGTGTGTGCAGATTCCCAAATCCACTTTGGAGGAGGCTGGGAAAGGTAAAACACTGTAGTTCTTGATGTCTGATGCGGGCTGTTCCAGACTGTGATTCACAAGAGGTGCTAAACACTTTAATGGGAAGTTCGTTTACAAAACTTGTGCATCTGCCCTGCAGTTTTGTTTCAGCAGAGCTGAAAACACAGCCTGTGTTCTGGGGCTGTTGTAAACCAGTTCACCAAAATCATTGTGATTAAATGCCAATTTTTCCACCTTCTGCCAGCAAATCCCTGAGGTTATTTAGGGCCCTCCAAGCTGTTAGATCTCTGTAGCTGAAAGGGCAGCATAACAGCAGTGGGTCAGCAGCTGGAGTAGAGCTTCTAGAGATCTTCAGCTGGTTTAGTTGCTGCAGCAGTGTTTGAGTAAAGCCTATTGCAGTGGTGATTTCGAGCATCACTTCCTTTCTCTTTTCTCCTTTTCCTGCAGGCTTCCTCTGCAGTAAAGGGAGACTGGCTAAAGTTAGATTTGTGAATACTCTTGTATTTTTCCTGTGATACATAGTAGTTACAGTGAAACACTAGTTAATAAAAATATATGTAATCCTCGCTATAAAATGTTGCGTGCTTCTCTTTCTTTTAGCAACACTTTTATTGTAATGGAAACTATAAATGTATAACCTCCTCTGTGCTGTTATAAATTCCTTCATCTCCTACAGGTTTTCAGTATTTGAAAGCTGTTCTCCCTAAACTGTTACTTTTTAATAATAATTTTCTATTAGCACAGTTGAGCCTTTCTCCCCAGAAAAGCATATATGCAGCATTGCTGGAAACCCTCACAGGCTAGGATCAGAAAGGACCCGTTGTTATTTCTTAGAAAATAGCTTAAAATCTGGCAGCTGAGCCTCTTACCAGCTGAAGTTGCAGGATGACTTTCAGAGCAAAGCGGCTTTGGGATCTCTTGACCTTGCAGCTACACCTGTGCTAATAGTTGCAATGTTCCTGAGATGTTCTCCAGTGCTGTGGCCAGCCAGTGTCATTCCATTCAGGATGTTGCAGTTGGCAGAAGGTGTCTGTGTATGTATTGCCTCATGATAATGGTTCCTGGGCTGTATGAACTCCAGAACTGCATTGAGAATTGTTTGAGAATGTGCTAATTTGCCCAGGGCAAATCATGGCAGGGGTAGTTCTAGCAAAGTGCTGGTGTACGCAATCCAGTCTTAAAGCCCAGGAATGTATCCTGGCACTGCTGAATTTACTAGTGTAGACATATCCTCTGGTGCCACATACTTTGAATAAATATTTAGTTGAGCAAGTTTTAAGATAACTGATAATATGATGTTCCTTGGTGACAAAAGAAAAAATCTCAGTTAAACTCTTGGAGGGGAGAGATGCTCTTCTTGTTCAAAAGTCATGTGATTGCAATGTGCAAACTTCACCTCTGGAGATCGAAGCTTTTGCAGTTCTCTTCAGAACCAAAAAATGGTTATGTGTGGAATAGCACAGTGAGCATCCAAATAAAAAATTGGTCTTTGACTAACAAGTGACTGTTTTGCATACTCTCTTTCCCTGCAGTGTGCACGCCAGTGGGACTCTCGCGGATGTTTACAGTAATGGGTCAGTTGCTGGTGAAGCCGACAGTAAGTGCCACACAATTCTGTCCTCCCGTGCAACCTGTGGGAAGGTGGAATGGCGTTTGGGTGCTTCCTTTCAGAATGCTTGCACTTCTCAAGAGCTCTGACTTCAGGTCATCAGAGTTTCGGTAGCCACGACTTGTGTACTCATTTAAAATTTTTTCATATAGCACAAAAACCTGGTTTTTTTTTATCCACAGAAAGTTTTTCTTATAATAATACAAACTTCTCTGATTTTTCAATCTATATCAGTGCTACCAGTATTATTCATTGCCAGTATTCCCTACTATGTTTTACGAATACCTGAAAAGTGTGGACTTGTTCTCAGTTCAGGAGCAAAGGATCCAAGAGCAAACAAAGGCTCTATAACAGGAAGGGTGTCTGGGGGTACACTTAGATGGGTGAAATGTGGGTAGTTGGCGTCTGTAAGAACTTGTTATGTACAGATACTCTTCTGTTCATGTACTGTGGACTGTGAGGGATGGAAGAAGTTTATACCTCGTACAAGTGCTCTAGTGATTGGCTGTTGCATTTCCTACTTCATAGTTACTAAAATTTGGGTGCACTTAGGTCTTGCATTCCATTTCATTGGTCAGTTCAATCCTGGAAATACAAAGAAAATATATGCTGTTTTGCTATCCATAAATTTTAATCTCAAAGCGCCTGATAGTAAGGTAGACAGACCTAATTTATTTGATTTTAGCTTCCAATAGCAATTTATATTTGCCTGAAATACTGGCTTATGTGAAAAGTTAACTGTTTAATATACTTTTTCAAAATCTGCAGTTACTTTTGTTTAAATTGTGTGAGTGTTTAAATTGATATGATTTGAAGGTAGGTCAGATGTAGTGTTCCGTCTCTTTAGACTGAAACTAAACATAAATAAAAACTTAACAGGAAGTTTACTTTCATTAAAGAAACTGATCTGTAGCACAATGGAATAATCTTTCTGTGAAGTTCTCATTTGTGTCAGTATTGTGAAGTGTAGGCTCTATACTTAAAATATAGGTTGCTGGAGCAAAGTGAACCTGATTATATTAGTGCAATCAGGAAAAAAAGTGCCTCTGATACTCAGTTCATGTTTCTGTTTCCAAATACAGATCCTGGAAGACCTAGATGAGCAGATGTATATCATCACTTTAGAGGAAGAGGCAATTCAGAGGAAGCTTAATGGTATGTGTGGTATGGCTGTTGTGATTCTGCTCCAGGTACAGCATTTAGGATAGAGTGGTTGTGCTCAGGAGCATTGGCCTCACTGTTTTCCCTCAAACCCCAGAATTTCAACATCTGAGCGTGCAGAAAGCATTATATGTGCATGTTTCATTGCTCACTGTGTTGTTCAAGATTGGCCCTTAACGTGTGTGGTTTGCTTTGGGTTTGTTTCTAATGTGTTCATCAGCTCTAATGCATGAATGTTCTGAGTAAGAAATTAAGCACTGACCAGACTCACAACTGTTACTGCAAAATGTCTTGGCTTGGTCAATGACTCAATTTTAGCCTTGTCTGAAGAACCACTAGCTTATGTAAGCAAGAGATTCGACTTCCTACAATGTGCATTTTGTTTTTAATTTGGAGGGTTTTTTGTGTTTCAGTTCATTGTTATTCAGAATCTAAGGCAATAATCCATTAAAAATCAACGGTTCTTTATATTCTAGGAGCTATTTGATGAATTTAATACTTTGAATAATTATATTAACAAATAATTAAAATGAATAATTATTAAAAAGTTTTAGACTTCTTGTATTTAATATTACAATCCTGTGTTTCTTGATAAGGTGTTTCTGTTTGGAAGTATTTAAAAAACAGTATGAAGCTTTGGCTTCTAAGAGAAAGAGTATTGCAACATGGCAGGTACCAATTATGGAAAATGTGTTGGTTCTATAAACCTGAAAATCCCGTGCAAATCTTCTGACTTGCTTTTAACTGCATGGATAAGCTATCCATCCACAGTTGTTTCAGGTTGGAAAACCAAAGAATATTCATGTCATGACAAATCCATTGTTGTGCTGTCTTATGACTTATTTTAGTCTTAGTTTTCTTAATTTCCTCCTTTTTCTCTCCCACTATTCTGTCTTCTGTCATATATCTCAGTCCTTCCTTCTTTGAGGTCTCAGTGAGTCTCCTTTCAAAGTTGCTTGGTCAGGGAAAGTACCTTTGATAGCAGACATTATGGTGGTCATCTTTATTCCAGTGTTTAAAATTTCTGGAGATTTAATGATTTCTTTGTACTAAAATCAGCCACTGGCTCAGTTTAAAAGTGACATTCATTTTTGCTGTTTAGGAAACTCAGGTTTCTATACTAACACACACATATATATGTGCATACAGGCACGCAAAAAGGTGCATGCAGTGAATGCCTTTGAAGCTGTGATGGGGTAATTATGATTGTTCTGTGTGTTTGATGTTAGCTGGGAACTGTAAAATATTTGTTACGGAGTATTTTGTGTTGTCACGGTGACTGTGCTTGTGTATGACACTGCAGAATGACCCGATGGTTATTCAGGTGTCTACTGGAAGTAGCACAGAGCAGGTTCTGCTGTTCAGGTAGGAAATGTGATTATTTAGGTGATGCTTGTCTGCTGTTTCCCTGTGCAGAGTTCTGTGCAACAGTTGTTTATATTGCAGTTTAATATCACTCATGGGGTGGATCTAGTCTTTTTGGAGGTGTCTGCTAAACAGGTCTGGATTTAGGACGTGTGCAGGTGGCTCCCCCAACCACTAGTGGAACAACAACCCATCCAAAGTCCAGGGAGCACTCACCAGCCTACTCCTCAGCAGTGAAAGATGTGGGGCTTAAATGTCCTGTGACAGGAGAGTGAATGAATTCCCCTGTTTCCCATGCTGAGGAAGTGGCATTGGAAACCCCACCTGAAGGAATGCTTGAAAAACCATTGTTTGGTGTTCAGAGACAATTAATGGACTTAAACTGAAAAGTAAATGAAAATCTAAACTTGGATGTAGCACATAGGTTGGGGCAATATATGTGCAGGAAGATACTCTGCAGGGTTTTTGTGAGTAGTTACTTAAATAAATTTAAGCATGGTCCTCACTTAATATGGCAAGCATAGAAAGCTTCATCTTCTCTTCTAAAGTCTTTGTAATGTGTACAAATTATGCCAGAAAAATAGGTATCATTATTGCCAGAACTATGAAATTTCATGCTTACCATGTTTATTTCATTTTAAAAAAATGTGTAAAAATGAAGGTGGTGCTAATGACATCAGTAAATCCAGTGCTGTGGTATGAGAAGCCATAATCTGTGTTTTAGCACACAGATTGTGTAAGTCTCTTTGTTGCTGTATCACAGCAAATATATCTGGCTACACATTTCCCCTGCCACGGCCGTTGCAGCTCTTCCACAGTGTTGGTGGTGGAAATATATGTGCTAAAGTAACCCTGCTGGGCAAGTTTGCAGTGAAGTATTCTGAAATATATACTTCACTTATATATATAACCAAAGAGTTCAATTTTTATTAAAACTGAGGAGGACCAGAGCAGAGGCTTAAGTGATACTTGATGACTGTAAAGCTCTTCATATTTGAAAATAAATCTAACTGTGAAACTGTAGATCTTCTTTGTGGGAACTGATTTTCTTCCTCCTCAGGTGTCTGCAGTGTCTAACTGAAAATTGGAGGAGGAGGGAGGGGAAAGTTTGATTCTGTTATCTACCCTAGTATTTTTATCTATTGAAGAGATACTGGGCTTTGGGAAAATGTTTGTTTCCAGTGTATTATATTTCAGTACCCACATCACTCCTACAGTCGAAGAATAAAGGTGGGACTTTTTTATATTAAAAGAAAAAAGTTGCCTTCAGCTATTAGTTTTCCTGAATCCAAAGAGACGGGTGGGGTAGGATCAAAAATACTTACTTGATCAAAGTTATTGGCTCTGAAGGTATCCTTACCTATGTAAGAAAGATGAAAGGTGTTGTTTTTATTGCACACTAGTAACAGTGTAATTTTGAACTAATTGGTGTTGAACTGCCAATCACCTTGGGGGAATGCAAATAGATACTCTTACAATTTCCTTTGAGGTACTGAAATCTTATGTCGGGGCTGGAAGAAAAACAGAATAATACCGTTAAATTGACCTTAAATGAGCTGCTTTGTGGCTTTCTTGGAGAATCCCTTCTAACTTTTCATTGCTAGTCCAAACAAGTCTCGTCTACCAATTTGATTTATTGGCTAGACAGCGCTGACATTGAACTTTGTGAGTGTTTGAAATAAAGCTAATGTTAGAGAGCTTTTAAGAATTTAGCTGCATCCTTTTCAAATACTCTTTTGACTGATCTGAAACTTTGCCTTCCCCTCTCGTAAAATATCTTTTTGTATAGTAACCTGTTGTTTGCAACTCTTTTTGAGGCAGAACTATAACAGCACTAAGATGTGATTCAGGATTTCTACTGACGTGTCTCTTGGGCGCCTAATGGGATCACTCTGACTTTGTTGGAAAGATTCCCATGAAATCAGTGTTTTGGGCTCTGGATTTTTATGTTGAGTGGAGAAAACAACATATATATAGAATTAAGCTTTTCCTCAGAGACCCCTAAATCAGTTATGGAGAAGAAGAAAGTGTCAGATACTGACTTGAGTTTTCCTTCTTTTTCAACTGTTTCCATTAAAGTTCTTTTCCCACTGAGCTCTGTATCTATCCTTTTTCCCACCTCATAGTAATTAGTCATTCCATAAAAAAGATATTTTAGACACTTTTTTTCAAAGGGAATGCATCAGCACAAAAGCTTATTTTTATAGTGATAAGTAGCTTTAGAGGCTTTTTTTAAAAGACATGACTTTTTCTGAAAACCCACATTATGATTAGTCATTTAAAAAATGTGGAGAAATTAAACTGATATTCATATTTCAGGCAGTTCAAGTGAGTAAAAGTTGTTACAGAACAGTGTTTGGAGGTCTTACTGGTTAGTCCTGGGATTACAGATATTTATATATTTGAAGCCCTGTATATATTACCCCATACACACTATGTCACTATAATCGAAGGTAAATGTTTAGGCGTAGCACAGAGGTTATGTGTTATATGCAAAAATGTGTGCGAAGAACATTTGATTAAATGTGTAAAAATTAATATTTCAAACAGTTGGATGTCTCATTGATGATTTGACTGCATTGAACAAATCAGTATTAATACTCTGCAGAAAAAAGAGTAACCATCTTTTCTTGTACTGAGATTGCTGGATGGATGAAGAGACAACAGAAAATAAGGAAATAATGAGACTGGACTACAAAGTAGTGCTGGTGTGCCAGCAGCCTAAGTGCTGTTTACTTTTTGTAGCCAAGTGATCAAGATATGAGATAAAGGCCTGGAGGAGAATATTAATCTCATATAAAAAATAGTATCTGGGGCACGGTGCTAGTACAGGTTAGCCCACAGCCAAAGGTGAGGCCGTGGGTAGGGAATGGCCAACAGGCGAAGGGTGTGAATGGAAATCGAGACAAATGATAGTGGGAGAGGACTTTGGGTTTGTTAAGACCTTGAACTGTCACTGCCACAGAGCGTTTTTGCAGAGTGAGGTTGGTCTAGAATAGACAGGGAAAATATGAACTCTTATTTTCAGGTGAAATTATTCAGGAATAAAAGGGATGAAAGTGGGGCAAAGGTGAGCGCAGAGCGTTTCTAACTTATCCCAGGAGGAATACTTCCAGTTTGTGATTGCAGAGAGTGAAAGCTAAAGGAAGAATAATGAGACATCAAGGAGGGAAACCACAGTGTGCTTGCACTGGGAAAGAGTGGTGCTTGGAAGAGCATGGAAGGTTGAAGAGAAAAATAATGGCGAGAGAAAATGGTCTGGGTTTCCTAGAGGCTGTGTAGAGATAGGGAACAAAAGTCGCTGAGCAACTTTTAGGGAGAAAATTAGCAGGAAGAAAGGAGTTAATATTACGGTTGTCAGTTTTCAGCTGCTGTAGAGGAGAGAGTATGAGGAGCTGCACAATAGTGACACATATATGCTGTAAACTGTGAAAGTGGAAAAGTATGGCCTTGTGGGGTTGTGGGCAGAATCTGATTGTGACTGTCAGAGGGGGGCTCTGTTGCATGGAGAGACTGACAGATCAGGCAGACTGATATGAGCAGAAGATATGTTAACAAGCAGGTCAGCAGTATGCAAACTGAGCTTGCTGAGGAAAGGGAAGGTGGAGCAGAAGCTGAAACTGGAGCTCTAGACACTTTGGAGGCAAAGCTCCACTATGCCTTTGTGTTGCTCAGTCACAATGTCCTTGAAGGCAAGAATCATCTGGGGATGCAAGAATGAGGCATTTGACACATCCCACCTGTCACACTGTGGTCAGGTGACCTGTGCAAAGGCTCAGCCATAGCTGTTCTCAGCAGGACAGGCCTGGATCACAGGAGATCACACTGAAACCTCTGTGCTGGACTCTGCTGGTTAGACAGAATTAGAGGCTCTTGACTGTTTTTTGAAAAGCAGTTGAAGAGTCTCAAAGAAACACCTGCAATTTCAAGTCACAGGTGTTAATGTGATGCTTCCTGAATCTGAATTGTCACCGTGTGTCTTACACCACTTCATCTCATCTAAAATTGTGTTCTTTTTTAAAAGGTGTATCTTCCACAGTGGAATACCAGACAGTAGAGTTGGAACGGGAGCTTGAAAAAGTGAAAAGCAAGAAAACAAATCTAGGTAATGAACTTTTCTAGTGTTTCATGTGGATTATGGTTTAATAAATGGCCTTAAGGTGCTGTGTTTAGCTGGTAGTAGTGGCTTTATTGATTGCGATTTGTTCTTATCCAAATCTGTGCCCGTCAAATTGTCATAGTTTCTACAAATATATGACATGGAGTCCTTGTGCCCCTCCAACAAACAAATATAAGTAGCAAGTCTGATTTGGACCTTACTTTTAACATAGAGAAACTGAAACACTTGACTTCCTTGCATGGAGCTCAATACCATGGTCTTTTCATATATAATGATATGTTTATGATTATTTTTGATAATATAAGACAATTTGACTTATTTCTGTGAAAGTCAAATTGTGTTAAATAGCAGTAAAATAATTCTTAGCAGGTTTGTGTCTTTTAAAACTGAAAAGTGATACTTCTGGTCATGGCAGCAACTCAGCAGGGATTTCCTTACTTATTGAAAAGTTTGTGGGATTTTTGCATTTATCAGTTTATGTGCAAACTAAGACAAAGAGGTGGTAAGAACAAACTGTGGGTGTCTTTTGCACATGCTAGTGATGTCCAGTGAAGCTGGTCTTGTCTTTCTTGCCTTACAAGAAGAAAATATCATTTAAATATCAGAAATTCTGTTCTGTCGCTTTAGGTCATGCTAATATGTACATGTAAACAGCATATTTTTAAATTCAGTGTATTTTCAACTTTGTAGAACTGCTGTGTGCCAGGAGAAGAAAAGGTTATGGTAAAGCATACCTGTAAACAAGAGAGAAAATTTGCTTGTTTCTGTCTCCCCAACCTTTCTCTAGAGAGGCTTCGTATTTTTTGCTTTACTTTGTATAGCTCTGCAGGGTGGATGTTTTTATGAAGTGGTTGGTGTTTGTTCCAGTTAAAGTTACTGTTGTTACCACAAGAGTTTATAGATAGCTGAATGATTCTTACTTGTTATATCCTAAGGTGATCTATGCTATTAAGCTTCTGTTTTTTCTCTTCTGGACAGAAAGGAGAAAAAAAGCTTCTGCTTGGGAAAGGAATTTAGTCTATCCAGCTGTCATGATATTGCTACTGATTGAGACGGTAAGAACTCTTGCTTTTTTTTTTTTTTCTCTTTTTTTCTTTTTTCTCAACAAAAATTATGAAGAATTCTTTGTTCATACGGGGGAATAATTTTTAAATTTCTGGGTGATGTGTGTTTAAGCAACAATCTTGATATTTCTGGATATTTCTCGACCACTTTAAAAGAACTTGACATTATGGAGTCTGGTGGGGATAAATATGTACATTTAAACAATGTGGAATACTTTTAAATAACAAGACTATTTCTACTTTATAGTCCATCTCAGTTCTCTTGGTTGCTCTCAACATTCTTTACCTGTTGGTAGATGAGACTGCAATGCCAAAGGGATCAGGGGTAAAGTAAACTTTTCTTACAATTTTTATAAGTTTAGTAAAGCTTTGGAGTCCTTACGGAAGTGCAAGAGAGAACTTCTGCTTTAATAACATGGAAACTAATGAGTCTTGACCTTGACTTTGCTTAAAGATTTCGTTCCGGTGCAAACACAAACATTGATTATATGTCATGTTATAGTCAGTTCGTATTAAAACTAGGGCAGAAGCTTTATATAGATAGAGTGATTCAATAAAGCAAATCTGTAAAGTTTGTACTTTACTCACTACTTTCATGCAGACTAGTAATGTTCAATTTAAGAAACTATGTTAACAAACAATATGAAAAGCTTGTCTTGGTTTGTGTTCCTCTTCGAAAACATGTCATTTTTTCCTTCTTTATTATAAAAATACTTGAACAAAGTAAAGAACAGCTCATTGACTCATCGTATCTTTAATCACGAGGGCTGTTTTATTAACTTGGTAGTGCTTTCCCCAGTGCATAGCTGGGTGTGAGCTGGCAGAGCTGTACAAGGTGTTCAGTGGTGATGGCCACTCTGCCTGTGGTGTTGTGAACAATTAGAAAAGTGTAACTTTGAGGCATCTTATTTTAGTTTCCAAAGCAGTGGAGTATGTATAAAACTCAGCCTGGTGTGTGGGTGCAGAGTGCATCCAAAGTGAATCATTATCCCTTCTGTCTTGGCAATACATTTCACTGCAGTTTGAAAGCTGCTGATGCCATTGCATGGGATGGGGGACGTGCAGGTTAGGACATCAGAACACTCTTTAAACACTGTGTTCAGAAAAGGTTATATTCATGTAAGATGTTAGATCTTTTTGGTCCTGGTAGATGTTAACTTTATGAAGTTGTATGTATCTTATTAAATCCTATAATTCTGTGAAATTAGGCAAAGTTTTTTCTTCTTGTAGGGGCCTGGAATAGGAAATGCCTCTCTATCCACCTTTGGCTTTGTGGGAGCAGCACTTGAAATCATTTTGATTTTGTATCCTTTCCATAAGAATTCTGTCTGTTAACAAGTATTCTGTCTAGTTTTCTGGGACACTGGTAATTTACTAAGACACTTGCCTGGAAAGAAGAAAGAGATAGGTCAGTTCTTCTCAAACACTTGAAGTGTTTTTGTTTCTTTTTTCTTTAGTTCTTAAGACTTTTAGGAGACTGCTGAGAACTTGAGTGAAGCTTGCATTCCTTGGAGGTTCCTTTTTCCTTGATTCTCACAGCTATCTCATGGTATCCTCTGTTGTCGGCTTCTACAGTCTTCGTTTTTTTGAAAATTTCACTCCCAGGAAGGATGACACAACTATGACAAAGGTGAGGTGCAGTCCGGGATGGGGATGGCCCCCTCCTCTCTTTCTTGCCACCCAAGACAAACTGACTCTCTTAGTAATTGCCCTGAATGGCTCATTTGCAGTGATCAGTATTTGTTTGTGAGCTGCGTAAACACAAACTGGAAGATTTTCAAAATGCTGAATGAGTGGGAAAAAGGATGTGCTCTGTTTAGTTTGGATGGCATCCATTCACTTGTAAAAAGACGGGAATGGCAGGGCTTGTTAACTGGCTATAGAAAAGCAAGTGAAAGAACTTTTTTCAAAGAAAACGTATTGCTAATGAGTAACTTTGATTGCGCTTAACTGTACTTCAGGGAGCTTGTTTGAGTTCTGAACAACGTGGTTTCTAGAAGTAATACAGACAAAGTAATTCAAATTTGAATAATTAAACTAAGACTGAGGAGGGCTATTCAGCAACATTTTGCAATCTGAAGCTAATTTGACTTTCTACAATTTACCACTGGCTTCCGAATAATAAATGCTGTTACCTTATGCCTAGGTTTTTGGCAAAATATTCCCACAGCTGGCAAGGGGAGATGATCAGTAACTAAGGAACAGATGTTGAATTTAGTTATTTTTTCAGTGTGTTTCATTGTTTGTTTTTGCTGTAGGCTTTTTGGTTTTTTTAAAGTAATGGATGAAGATATTTTAAATATAAATTGTTGGAACTGATAAAGTAGGTCAACACACAGAATGGTTATAGTAGATAAGTAGTAGAGACTTTGAATGTTCCTGATGTTTCCTTTTGATTGTTTACAGTATGGCAGGAATAGCGTAGAAATAAATAGTGAATGCACAAATGTCTACCTACTTTCAAAAAGTTCAGGTTTTTTTTTCTTTTGGATACTGATAGAAATAGGTCTGAAGAAAATGATCCCTTGTGAAAGAAAGTTTCAATTACTCTTTATAAAGGCTTTACAAGAACTGAAGTAAAATCTAACAGCTGTGAATTTTTTCGTACTATTTAAAGTAGACAACGGGCATTGAATTGAAAGGAAGCTCTTTGTTGTAATTTTTTTAAATAATGCTAATCCTGCAAGCAGTTACATCCAAGGCTTAAGCTGATGATGTATCAGTCGTCTCTTCTAAGCCCATGGAATGATTCTTTTATAAAACGTTCACAGGAACTAAGTAAACAGTTGATGCTTTGCAGCGTGGTAGTTTTGCTTTTGAATCTAAGCATGTGTAACACTTTGATTAATAGAACATGATTACATATTTGATTTTTTTCATGGATCATCTTCATCTTGTGTAACACCATATGGGAAAGTGTGACAAGTCAGCCAGATTAACAGTATATTACTGAATTATTAAAGTAAATTGCTTTAGGTTCAGCTTGAAGAATGTACCTTTTAAGAATTCTTCTTTTTCATCTTGACCACTGTTTTTCTTTGTGTTCCCTTCAACAATCTCATTTATCATTCAAACAGATCATCGGGAACTGCGTCTCAATCTTGGTGCTGAGCTCTGCTTTGCCAGTGATGTCGAGGACACTGGGTAAGTGAAATGGAAGTACAACACACTCTAATAAAGGAAGTTTAATTGAATTTAAAAAACCAACCCAATAAGACAAAAGAACAACCTGTAGCTGTATTTTAATTTGCCATCATTTTCAGTGGAAAGAGCAGGTATGCATGGGCTTCTTTTCTACACCAGAGTGAGCTGTTGAACGTACATTCTACATAAATGCACTGCAGAATGTAATTTCTAAGAAAGAGATGCTGAGCATTTTCTACAGAGTATATTCTTTTAAAAAGGTAGGTCAGATTTGAAACATGCAACAGGAGATGCTGATTGTCCAGGGAAGTATAAAATAATTTCGTGTTCACTGTGGAATTACAGTGCTCAGTCACTGTCAAAAAACACATTCAGGGATTTCAGGTAAAACATTTGAGATAATATTGAGCAAAATTTTTTTTTCAAAACGGTTAATGACCCTTCATTTATTAAGTTTTTTCTTTGTCAGCAATGATACCAGGCTACTTTCATTTTCCCTAAAATAATCTGCTTGTATTTTTTGTTAGTTCATTTTTCAAATTTAAAAATTTGGAGTCCAGCATAGCAGAACTGAAGACCTTTTGATTCTATTGTCAAGAACTGGCGGTAGCATTTGAAATAGTTAAACTGTTTTAACCAGTTGAAAAGACATTTTGTATCTTCACCTTGTTTAATAAGGTAATATTCAGCTTGAATTCTTGAAGTTAGATTGCAAGGCTTATTATATATAAGTGGTGTGGAATTCTTGCAGCTAATGTGAATTTCACTGGCAACATGAAGTGGAACTGAACAAAAATCTTCACCTCGGGCTGTACAAGTCTTAAGTGCAAGATTAGATGTTTTAGCTCAGGCCCACAGACCAGCAGTGTGTGCCTAGCAGATCTGTAGCTGATTTTCTTTTCAGCCAGAATACTGTAGAATCAAGAGTAGTTAATGTTTTCTAGTAAACTCCGCTGTATATTGTCGCGCTGGGTGTATCTACAGGTGAGGAGTGTTAGTAGATTTAGTAGTCATTTCTATAACAAACAAGAAAACCTCTAATGTGTTTTGGAGTGTTGAATCTTAAAATATGCATTCTAGAGCTCATTTTTAAAAAATCTGTAGTAAAATGTCACAAAAATGCAGCAGAATAATTCAAGTATTTAAAGTAGTGCAGTTTTAAAATATAGACAGTACAATAAAGATCTAAGAAGTAAACCAGTTCTAGCACATAGAGCAAGATGTTATGCTGAAAAATCACTGTTTTAGAACAGAATTGTAATGTTAGTTTGTTTCCAGCGAGTTACTACAGTCAAGAATTATTTAAAAGAAAATAAAATTAATTGTTAATGATCCATGAGATTAAGAGTTGATAATAACCAGATTCTGTGGCAGTAAGTGTACACGCTGGGCCCATTGTTGTCTCATAGGAAACAGATTAATGGTAAAACTCACTTAAAAAACAGACTAACAAATGAAATTCCTGAATAGTTTGCCATAGAGATAAATAAAAGAAGAAAAAAGATGGAACAATTAACACACAGCTAACAAATGCACAGTCACAGCTGTCCAAACAGGATTAATAGAGTGTATTAGAGTACAGTGAGTCATGTGGTGCTTTGCAGAAATATCAATGTGTGTTGCACTACATGCCACCACCCTGTGGCACTGAATAGATGAAAAGAAATAAATATGTTAAGCAGATTCATAGTCTTTTCTCTTTATTAAAAAAGCAAGTTTCTGGACTATACTGAAAAGACTGGACTTTATCCTTATGGGAAAGGTGAAAAAGCAGAAGTTACCTAATACATGTACTGACCTTCTTCAAGTTTTGAAAATGGAAATAGAATTTTGTACGTTTCATAGGATTCTTATTAGATAAGTAGGTGATGGATGTGTCTGATCTGTCATTCTTCTAGAACTCCAGGAAAGCTTTTACTAAAATAAGTTATTCTACTTAAATATTCTACTTAATTCATTTTTCCCAGAACTTTTCAGTCTTTTAGCAGCCCTTCAAAAATGTTTCCCACCAGCTCCATACTGCCAACCACCGAGAAACAAATTGGGAACAGGACACTTAATAGTCAGGAACACAGAAACAAAGAATTGCAGATATACTTGAATTTTCTAATATACAAAAGTTCTCCTAGAATTCTACTTTTGAGCATTATGTTTAAGTAAACAGGGATTTTAAACTTCTTGGTATGTGCAGTCTAAAAACATACTATTTCTTTTAACCTGAAGAATTCTCTAATAGTTCATTTTGTAAATTGTCACTGGCTTTTGTGTGTGCATATATATTTGGAGCACTAGAGATGCAGGTTTCTATTCAATTACTAAATAGTTTTTCAAATTAGTTTTGGGTTTTGTTTCTTTTCCTCTGTGGGCTCAGTAGGTACTTCTTCTGTAAGAAAGTAATCCAGAGCTTTTTACCCCTTTTTCCCACAAGTTTGCAAAATGAGTCAGATCTTTTCTCATGAGCAGTGACTTTCCTTATTTGTAAGAAGAGATTGAATGTAATATATGGACAGTATTTTCCCACTTGCTCTAACAGAAGTGTCAGGGTTCATTTCTGTTTGTCCTTGTAACACTGCTCTGTGGGTTGCTGTTCCTTTGGACCTCTTTGTGTCAAGGAATGTTATTCCTTTTCCAGAGAACTCTCTCCCCAGTGCTCTGCCTGTTTTGTTTCTTTTTCTTTAAAGCTCTGGAAGACTGTACATTCAAATCTGACTTTCTCAGTTTTCCCGTAGCCTCACAGTCTGACTAAAACACTGCTGCTTTTGGAAATCTTAAAGACACTGTTTGCCTTCAAGTGGAAAAGCAGTTTATTGTCCTTCATCTCTTTGCCAGTTAATTCAAACAGCCATTTTCCTCTTTTTGCGCTAAGATCTTCTGAGCTTTTTTGATTATTTCTCCCTGTTACTATTTTGATCAGCTTCCGTGATTGTTTCGCTTCATCCTTTAGAAGTTCATTTTCTTAATTTTGGGATCTTTTCCTTAGATACCAAATTTGATTCCCATGTTTTAATGCTGAGTACAAGAAGCATGTGCATCTTTTAACATCGTAGTAACTGGCTGCAAGTCTTTAGTATCCAGTTACAATGAGATTCCTAAGTGCCAGGTTTACCCTTGAAAGGAGGGTAACTGACCCTTAGTTCTGTCTCTCTTCGTTTATTATCACTGTTGAAGTCAGTTTTTAAAAGCCCCCAAACCTTTAAGAAATAACATGATAGAAAACTCACTTCTAGGAGCTTCAGAGCCAGGGCATTTTTGTGGTTGCCTCATTTGCAGTTTTAGTTCTGGGACAAAGTACGTCTCCTTCTTTCACCTGTTGTAAGGACAAGCTTTGCTGTCACATCATCTGTGCCAGAAGTTTTTTAGGAATATAACGGTTTAGCAATCATAGACAATGGTTTTGTGGGTACCATCTCAGTGTTCTGCCATTTATTCAGTGCAGTACTTCATAAGACTTGGCAAAGGAACAGCCTGTGGTTCTTCCTCTCCTGCTTTCTGGGATGGGCCCTACATCTTGTAGACATTTCCACGTTTTGTTCATTTAACTGTAGTGATTGACAGGCCTTTGATCAGCACAAAGCCTGAGTGTCAGGGTTTGAGGTGCCTGTGAAGGAGACCTGTCAGCACCGTCTTTCAGCCACATGCTCCATGGCTGTAGTGGTCGGTTGATCCAGGAGAAAAACTGCAGTTGCAAAGATGTCTTTAAACTTTGGTTTCAAAAACAGTGGCTCTGCAAAAACACTTAGAAAGGCTTAATGTTTACCGTAAGATGTTGTGTCTCTCGTAGAAAGGCTCTTTCCTATCTGTGTTTTTTTGTAAGAAAACCCATGGGGCATTAAATCTTTTTCTGGAATAAATAAGATTTTCATAGAAACTGAAGCTTCAAGCAGTTCTTGTACTGTAAAAGCTGATTTTTTTCCTAGTTATTTTTATTTATTGAAATTATAAAAGCAGAGTTCTTACCTAGAGTAGACAGTTAATTTCAACTCACATCATTCAAGCATTTTACTAGGAAATTCAGGAAACATTTTTGTAAAACCTGATCTTGAGAACATTGCCTTGTACATTTAACCGTGTGTCTTCTATTGTGCTGTCTGAAAGAATTTTGCATTCAAATGTAAATGTAATAGAATTTTTTATGTTTCTTAAAAAAATGTTATAAATATTTTGATCTAAATCTTACATACAATTTAACAGGAATCACCAGATTTGATCTGCTTGGAGATTTTGGAAGGTTCAACTGGCTGGGGAACTTCTATATTGTATTATCTTACAACTTGCTCTTTGCTATCATGACAACGTTGTGTCTGGTCAGAAAGTTCACTTCTGCTGTGCGAGAAGAGCTCCTGAAGGCATTAGGTAACACAGCTCTGAGAATTCCGTGTGTGCTTGAACATTGCCTTTCTCCATCATTGATGCCTTGATGTGCATGCTACTGGTAAAGGTCTGGAAACTTTTCTTTTGGTGGAAGTTTCCATATGTTAAGGTGAGGATTCATAGCATTGTATTGTTTTTTGAAGAATCCTGAGCTAAGGTACGGTGGTGATTTTAGTGATATGTGAGACTTGCTGATCTGCAGGTGGATTTTTAGCCTTTGGAGAGCACAGTAATGAGCAATTATTACAAACCAAAACTGCAGCTTGTGTATGGGTTGGCTTTTTTCTTTTTGTTTAAAGCAACTTATAAGTGCCCTAAAAATAGTGGCAGTCTTAGCTGCTTTGTTGTGATACTTTTTTACAGCACGTGGTCAGAAAATCTTTGTACAGAATATTAGTAAATGTCTGAGTCAAACCTGTACCTGATATAACAACAAATTCGATCAAATTGTGCATTTGTATTTCTTGATCATAGAAAAAAGAAGTAAACAGATTGGATACTAAAAGGATAAAATATACATAGGTATTGTTGTTGCTACATCTTATCTTTACTAGTTAACAAGTCTCCTATCTTTTTAGATCCTTAGACTGATATTTGCTTATATTGAGAGGATTAATGGTGAAACTTAATTGTTTCTTTGTAACTGCAGATTCAGTTTGCAGCATCTAAAAGTCACTCCTGTTAGTTTTCACTGATTGCTGCTTGTTGTGATGCTGAAACAAACTCCAAGCACTTCTCAAAGGGCACCTCTGTTGGTAGCAAATTAGGTTAAAATTTTTGTCAAATAATTATAAATAAAGTGTTAATAAAAAATTATGTTCATTGAAGGCAGCATCACAGACCTGAAAATGCAGGTGTAGTAGGGTAGTGGTCACTGAAACAAGCAGGGAGTTATAAACCCTGAAATGTCCAGATTCCTGACAAAAACTGGATTTGTTTTCACTTCTGTGCATAACAAACAGTGTCAAGAATGAGAACCAAAATTGGTCTGTGACCAAAAAGAATTCATGTAATATAGGGACTTACAAATAAGACACTGTTGAGGAGCTTTAGATTCTTTATTAGTGCAGTCAGTTTTGGAATTCCAGCAATGCAAGAAATTTAACTTTGTACGTCATGGCACTTGAGTAAAACATTCAGTATAGTCTGCACTAAATGAATAAGAAGCTCTTTCCATTTTTGATCCTTAATTTTAGAGGCTTCAGAGACTTTAGAAAGGAACTATAGCAAGTAAGGAAGGACTGACATCATGCCTCTTGTGAATAAAATTGGTTAAATTTAACATCTTTCCCCACCTGCCCCTCCCTCCCCCCAAAAAGAATAGTTTAATTACTTGCCTGGGGCTGGATCTGAGACTTGAATTAGCAGTCATAGCAGAGAACTGTGCAAAAAGAACAAATGGCTGGAAACTGAGATAAATCGTAGGCTTAAAAATGTTATTAGACATATAAACAGTTGATATGGTCAACACCAATGACATTCAGATCAGAATGGGTGATTTTCAGAAAGTTGATCTAGTTTAAAAGAAATATTTTAGGTAATTTTTTAGGTCTTTCTAGGTTGACAGGGTAAAGCATTGCAAGTCTTTCTTGGTTCTTAACATCTAAGTCTGTGATTTAAGCAATGTTAAATTAGGATTCTCTGGCTTCCATGCTTGTCCATTGTAATGGGCTTTTCTCACTTAAACACCACTGAGGGAATTCCCCAGAAGTAATTTTTACTGGAGCTAGAAGGTCAGTTCTGGTCTTCAGCAAATGTGAAATCCTTAACCACAAAGTAGAATTTGGATTCTCTGTATCCTTTTGAACACATGTATGCATGAAACATGGGAGAGTCTTGGTTTTATATCATTCTTAATGTTTTGCAGGATTAGATAAACTTCATCTATCAAACAATCCAAGAGACTCGGAGACAAAGCCGTCCGCAAATGGCCATCAGAAATCACTGTGATAACAATCACCTGCAATCAACAGAGCTGAAAACATCAACCTCATGGCATTTCTGTCATCTCATTGGCATTTTTATATTGCTTTTAGTTGTTAGTTTGGGTCCAGCCTTGTCTCATTTTTGATGCTCTGTGCTTCTGAGGAAGTTAGGTGTGTCACATTCTTCTCTTTCCAGTGAACTTTTGGTCTGCTTGTTTATTTCCCAGTGAGTTAATGCAGGAGGTGCCTTGAAGACTGGAAGCTGAAGAGAAAAATGCATTCCTTTTTATTTGTTGAAAGTCTCGCATCTTTATTTTTAAACTTGTTACTGTTTTGAATGCACAGTACCTCCTGTGTTACACAAACACAGCTATAAAGAATAACTTTGGGACTTGGTTAAAAAAAAAAAAAAAGAAAAGATACACTTGAAGCCCAATATGACCCTTACTGGAAATGTAAAGTACCTGAAGTAGGCATCCTTACAGGAGATAAACAGTTCTACAAGAGTGTGTTAAAAATGTCAGTAACTGGTAGAGATCCCAGTTCCCTTTGTGCTGGATACAGTAGGCTGTGTCATGATGCTTTCTTGGGAAGCCAGTGTTTTCAGCTGTCTGTCCTTAGCTATAAATGCCAGGTTGCTTTACTGGTGGTCAAACAATGTCTTATTGAAGTCCACATGAAGGTTACCTTCAGTGTTAAATCTGAGCCTAGTATGCTTTGTAAAAAGCTGTGTAGACCCCCTGTCACAGCTCTTACAGTTCTGTGAGCTACTGTGCTGTGGAGGTCCTTTACCCTTCCCAGTACCCCCCCCGTAAAATTCTTGATGAACTACTGTGTGTGAGCAGTACTTGTAATCAATGCAAGGAGCACAGGCCTAGGAGGCTGCAGTTGCAGTTTTCTACAGTCTTTAATTTGAAGTAAATTTCTCTGTATTTGTATTCCAGTTACCAGGATTTCTGTTCAGTGGCACAACCCAGTGTCTGTCACTAGTCTTTTTTAATGTACACATGAAGATGTATATAGGCCTATATGTATAGATATCATAAATTAAGATTATAGAGATGACATAGGTGGTTTGATAAGTAAAACTTGTGTGTTCAGTCTTGGTAGTTTGAATTTTTGCAGTGTTACAGTTTTAACTGCTCAGAGGCCTTAGATTCACGATGGCATTGGTGGGTGGTAACATCCTTTCTCGTAGCATTACTGCAGTCTTGGGAATCCTGTAAGCAGTTTACAGTAAAGAAAAAAAACAAGTAAGTATTCCAAAACTGGTTGCATTTTTGTCCTGCTTGGCCACAAGTAATCTTCGAACAGATTGGAATGGGGGCATGTTCAGTGAGTGCCCATCATGTAGGGAGCCAGAAAATGTTCCTGTTTATGTCCCATTTCTGTAAAACAGCTATGTCAGTCTGTCTGTAGGTTGGGATTTTATATATGATCAGCTGGGGACAACTTGCTCTCCAGTGTGGTTCTGAAATAAGGTAAACCTTGTGTCAGAAACGCTTTGGGTGTTCTCCTGAGATGACTGCTCTGGGCTGTCGCCCTTATTGCTGTTGGTGTGAATGTCTGCTTGGTTTTTTCACTAAAGTGCTTCAAAAATCAAGCTCCGTGAGGATTTCTCTTTTTTCTTTTTCTTTTTGTTTTTCTTTTTTAGCTGCCTTTTCTGACTTGAACTGGGGCGTAATGTAAATATTGCTGTAGTAAATGTGATGCTAAAGAGTTACTTTTGTGTGTGCGTGTGTGTGATTGGTATAAATTGAAGGCTTATTGAACTGACTGTTGATGTGTTATACCAAATCTTGGAAGACAAAGTAAAATTGCTTGATTTCACTAAGATTTACAAGCATCTTTTCTGTTGTTTGAGTTTAATGCTGACACTTTAGAGAGAAATCTTTATCTGAGTCAGAGTTCTGCAACAAGAACAGGGAGCTGTAACTAAAAGTTGTTTTAAAATGTGTTTACATTTAAAATGTTGGGAGATACATTATTAGGGGCACCATTCAGGTATTCACAGAGCTTGTAGCCTTATGTATTCGCATTATAGTTAACTGAAATGTGTCCACTTCTTCATGCAGGTCATTGTGTGAGCAGAATTGCCCTCATGTCTTGATGGGGCTGGTGAACTGTGGTGCGTGAGGCCAGTTAGCTATATAGAAATATTTTTGTTACAAAATTAAGACAGTTATTTAAACACACTCTGTGAAACTGAAGAAATTAATATTAGGAATACACCAAGGGAGTGTGAACCATCCTAGGTCTTGCTCTTCATGCCTTTGGAGAGGTTCATCCTGACACCAGTGACCCAGGAACACAGAAAAAGATGGATTATACTGTGTGTGTGGTTTCTGAAAGTGAGTTGGGCAATTACTTAAACTAAGCAGAGGCAGTTCCTGCTGAGAAGCACCCAAGCTTCAGGCAAGGCTTTAATACTCATTTTCAAAACAAGCATTACAGCCTTGACTGTCCCCACCCTTTCTGCTGGATTCTGCAGGCAGATGTATGGGTTAAGCTATGTATGGGAAGATTTTACACTGGAATCTCTGGGATGTTTGAAGTGCTGTGTGGTTTCCAGGGTGGATGAGAAATTCAGAACTACCCTGTGCAACTATTGACAGTGTTTTGACTTAAACTGAGCTGTTGATATTGTGACACTGTCCACATTAAAATACACCTTTGGCCTTGAAAATGACGTGCTTATGCAAAACTTTGTTACAGCGTGTAAGATACAGGTCCCTGTGTACTTTTCACAGAACATATTGTCACTTAAATACGAGCAACTGGTAATTCATTAATGGATATTGACAGTACATTCCTAGTATTTTGACTCATGTAGAGTCAGGTGTTCTATACCTTCAAGGTATATACAGCTGATCTTAGTGACATTAACATCTGCCTCACTTCTTATGAGGCAAAAGCACATCAATGCTTCCATCTTCAACTAGATACCACACAAGACCAAAAAATAGATGTAAACTAAGTGTTTTAAGTTAGCCGTTTCTTGGCTTTGTTCTGTGTTGGTAGCATAATACTAAATGGAGTGGCAGAACTGTAATATTGTGGGGTTTCTAAGCCTAAAGCACACATGCTTATCACTTGTAAGCTAAAATATAGTAGTATTGGTTACTGTACAAGTAACAGTTTTTGCATTCATAGGAAGCTTTGTTCACTGTCTGTAACGTGATGTTTATCTTCGTCCCTGTTCCTCCGATACCTTTGACCCTGTTGACTGTTTCAGTGTCATAGAAATTAAAGGATTTGACAAGTTGTTTTCCTTGTCTGGTTCCCAAGTACCGCCTCGAGCACCACAGAGGGGAGGGCAGGAGCTCCTGCAGCCGCGTGCTCGGTGGGGTGGACAGTGACACCTCCTCCAGTGTGTCACCAGGAGTGGTGAGGGCCACAGGGCCACAGCCCTCGTCTGTCCCACCAGGTCTCTGCTGTTCTTCCGGATGTCTCTGCAGCAGCTGATGCTGCTTGAGGTGCTCACATGTGTAGTGAAGACACGATGGCCCTTCTCTTAAAGAATTTACTATCTAAATTAGAAAGGAATAAGGTAGAAACAGGTAGAAAGAAATAAGGTGGAAACCTCTTCCTTGAATTTTTAATTTTTTTTTAGATTATTTTTCTTTCTTTTCTTCCTCTTCCAGAAGTGGGAGGGTGGTGCAGATACAGCAGCTGAACTTCAAGATCATATTCTCTGATCTTGAAAATAGCAATTTTATTCTAATCTAGATGAAATCATTTAAACAGACAGGACACTAAGGCCTTACACATAAGTAACCTCTTTAAAAAGAAATGTGCTTAGTTTCATTAAATAAAGTGTTCATGGGAACTGTGAAGCTCTAATTGCTTTAATGAAATAAGATCCCTAGCATTAGGATTTTTGTTGTTATTTTAGTGCTGACTTGAGACAATATTTCCTACACTGACTTCCCTCCCCAACCCATGACTATTGAATTTGCTATTGCCAAGCAGGCAGGTTATTTCAGTCATATTAGCAGTATTTGAACTCTACAAAAACGCTTCTTTTGAATTCATCCCGTTCTGGGAGAGCAGTCTAAGCCCTCAGCCACCAGCCAGATGGTGATATAACCTCTGCCCCTTTTCCTACCTTGCTCCTTGCCCTTACCTCAGGCAAGGTAGACTCAGTCTCTGTTGTATGAAGGTGTGATGGTCCTTTCTGTGATCAAGGTGTGAGATCAGCTCGTGGTGTGTCCCTCTGCCACACACAGTTCTGGGTGCTGAACTGATGGGGATTGCAGACTTTTAGGGTTTCCGGGTGATAGCTGAGGTGTTCATGAGCTGGAGCTTGTTGCTTTTGGCTCTTTTGTTGGGGCTCAGAAGTTGTTCAGGGTTCAGGATCTCCTGTCTGTACATGGCTGTGCAGTCATTCTCTATTTGAATGGCTTCTTGCTGTCCCAGGTGTGCTGCAAGGCTCTGAGAGGAGCTGAGTCCCCCCAGACCACAGCCAGAGAGGGGCTCCTACAACTTGCACTTTAATTGTTAAAGCCCGAGAGTATTCAGTAAGAATCTTAGGAAGAAGAACACATCTCTTGAGGAATTAACACTGAATGTGACTTCCAGAATCCCCAGTGTGCCCAATAATTGGGAAAGGGTGGTGGGAAATGACGTGGAGCTCACCTGTGCAGGCTGTTTTTGATTATATTCCTAGTCAGTCTTTAAAATTCCGTATTACTAAAATTAAAATCCTTAAGTTCATGGAATTCAGGAGCTGATGAAACATTTTTCTTAATCTGGCTTTAATTCTTGAAGACATCTGACATCTCATCTTTCTTCCCTTTTTAGTGTTTTCAAGTCATTCACTGTTGTACTCAGTGACGCTGATGTTTAGAACAGATACTCTGCTTGATGCAGACAAAACATGAAATAGCAGAAGAATCTACATAAATCTGATGTGTGTGCACTGTAAGAAAACATACCAGAAGGCGGCTTTAGTGGAAGTTTTTGAAATGGTGCACAATTGAAGCACCTAAAACTGCTTTCTAAGAGGAAGAAGAAACACGTATCTTTAGTGTACCGATGTCAATTGTAGGGTTTCTAAATATGTCAGTAATTCACTGACACTGAAAACAACTTACTCAGTTCTTAAAACCTGTTTTGTGATTCGCACTGCAATGGTATCTTGGACTTTATAGAATCATAGAAGCCTGTGAACTTCTGAAAATATCTCTTGGCAACAGAAAACTGGAGGATGCTTGCTACTTCTGTGTTCATCACCATATTATTTTCAGTAACTTTTAAAGTTTCATTTATTGCTCTTAGATAATTTTTTAAAATATATATATATCATTAAATGTTTTAACAAATATAGAAGATGACTCCAAACAGCCAGTGGTGTCGGAGGTATCTTATACATGCTGATACTCCTGACACATCTAATTTCAAGCTATTTAAAAGCTGTATCTGTATGAAAGCCTCCCATAAACACAGAAATTAGGAAATCCTAATTCTTCAAGGTGTTTAGGTATCTGAATTTTCTTATGTAGCTACATGAGCACTTTGGGATGCTGCTTCTAAATGTTTGTTGATCACTAACAGCGTTGCTGTTGTTTCTGCTCCCCCTCCCGCATTGCATTAAGTTTTATGGTCAGCAGCACTGGATGAAGCTCCTGACCTGAACAGGGCTATATTTTGCATTCCTCATATTCAGTGCTTCCACAGATACCAGCTGTTAAAGTATTGGGGCACTTGCTTTGATTTTATTATATTTCTTTCCTCAGATAACCTATACAGAGACATTCCCTAGTTAGAACTGTCCCTTCATTATGAAAATGTTAGCATTTATTCATTCATTTGTTTTTTACCACTGGATTCCATTTAAACAATCCTGTCACTTGAGCATCCTCTAACAAATTACCAAGAGATCAAGTCAGTTTGAATTAGGAGTGAGAGGGAAAAGGTTTAGTCATTGCATATATTTGTGATTTTTAACTGCCGTGGCAGTCACTGCAGGGTAGCTGATGTTCTGTGGAACTGCTCTGCAGTTCACCTGCCATGGGATTTATGGAGTGGGACCACAGCTCTCTGTGCCTGCTGCCCCACTCCATCGGAGATGGACACACGTGGTGTGGGCAGAGTGTTCTCCTCAGGCAGGCTTTGCATAGTCCCAAGGTGAGGATTTCCGTGTGTTTTTGTACCGTTGTATTTCACGTGTATGAGCATGTTTTGGACCTTCTCTCCTCGTGTAAAACGGTCATTCAGAAAAGTGGCATGATGGCAGTACCTGTGCTGTGATACAATGGATGTGTTGAAATGCTTAAGGAGAAAATTAATTGGTGCATGACTTCCCCGTTTCCACCTCACCATGAATTTTACCAGTTTGGACCAAAATTCTTAGTCACAAAATCTCTGTGAGTAACTTTCTCCCCACTGGCTTTATATAACTAAAAAAGTTGAGCCACTTGTCATTTTTTAAAAGCAGGTTTCAAAAGCATTTTCCCCTTATCTGCTGTGACTTCTATTGCTTTAAAAACAAATGGATAGAAAGTGAAGATACATTTGGATCATGGATTTGAAATCTCAAAGTGTGTGTATGAAACACATGTATACACAAAAAAAGGCTACCTTTCCTTTCCTTCCCTGTGGGGTTTGGGAGCCAACCCTAAGTTACCTAAATAGAAAAGACACATTGCTCTTGTCTCCATGGAGCTTTTGTTCGTAAAATTCCCACTGAGGAGACTGAAAACATTCTCAGAGTGATGCTGGCACTCTGATCCCTGTCACCTGGGAGCAGCTTCACGTGGGCTTGGATGACGTGACCACAGAAGTACGATTCTGAACCGGTGTTTCTGTGGCTGTTGGTGCTGCTGGCTGGGCTGTAACGATGGCAGCAGATACCTTCTGTCATGCACTTTCAGGTTTTCCACTGCAGTGTTACTGGTTAAGATCTCAGTTTACAAAAAAAAAAAAGATAAATTACTCACAATCTGAACCGTGTGAGGCTGGGAGATGCTGAGCGGGGAATTGGTGGTCCCGTCTTGGTCTGGTTCGTGCTTAAGGCTTTGTAAACTCAGTCTTGAGCAACTGACTTTCCTTTCACGTGGATGTGTCTGACCAAGGTATAACACAGCTGAAAATTTGTGCTTGTAGTGTTACTTAAATCCAAACAATACCTTCTTCTCACCAAACCTTTCCCAGTTTGTTTTAGGTCATCCAGAAATAAGATTTATAATGTTCTTTGTTGTGGATCCTTTGTTGTGTTACAAAAATAAATGAAAATACTTGCTGCCTTAGGTAGGCTGATTTTTTTTTTCTTTTTGTGAAGAGCAGTGGTATTGTGTTTTTTCCTTTGTTTGAAATGTTACACTGAATGTTTTGTAGGAAGATTTTTTTTTACTGTGTTTTCAATAAAGGTAAAGTGTGATTTATAGCAGAGTTTTGTGCCTTTATTTTTTATTTTAAGCAGTGAAAAAATAAAAATCTGTGGCATTCTTAATTATGCTGCCAGCAATTGGTGTGAATAGTTGTGTTCCTCCCTTCTCTTTTCTTCTCCCAGTTTAACCTGCTTTTGGGATTCTCAAATGGCTGTATTTCTAAAAAAGCTGATGTAGGGAATGTCTTGGAGATTCCTTTACATTCAGAGGCATTACACCCCTGTGTTTTAAGACAGGTGTGCAGTTAATTTGAACCCTCTGCTTTAGGCCAGTGGGGATTGTTTATAGGAAAGTATGCTGATTGTGTAATTTGTAAGTAATTTTCAATAGCTTAATAGTTTGACTGAAGGGCAATTTTCAATGTGTTAAAAACATGACCATCATGTTTCCTAAACTCTCTGAAACTTAAACAGCTTCAGACTTTCATTTCCATTTCACAGGAGCGTTTAGGCTGTTTTTAAAGTTCAGGAATCACGTGGGTGGAAGGGACCTGGAGATGTCTGATCCATCCAGCTGGGCAGGATCAAACATACCTGCGTTATTCCTGGTATTTAACCAGGCTGGGGGGCTGTCTGATGTGATTGCTGTGCTGTCTCTAGGCAGTATATCCCGTGTTTAATTGTCCGAGATTTTCTAAATGTCAAGTGCAGAGGGCCCTTGCCACTCTCTAAGCTTTACTTTGGTTCTCAAATGTCCATAGTAAAACAAGCTTTTTCCACACCTGAAAGGTTACATTTCCCTTTATCTTCCATATAGGAAATTACCCCCAGTTCCCTCAACTGTTTTATGCAGGCCTCTCATCATACTTCTTGCTGCCTGTGGGGCTGCTCGTGCGTGCCTAGAAATGCAGAGCTCAAGTGGACACAGAAACCTTCAAGCTTGAGCCCAGGCAATACATCATGTCTTCAGTACTTCTTTTTTTTTTTTGGACAAGCAAGAGGCATCTCAGTTGTTGTCCTCAATATGGACTTTTATGACCTACTGCCTTAAATATATTTCCACATATTGCATATAGGCCTGAGCAGTCTTCATATATGAAGATGCTCCCACCTCTGCTCAGCAAAATAAATACCTAAAAGCAATTAATGCTTTTCTTGAACTTAGTCATCTCCTTGAGTGCAATCCCACCTTGCTGTGGGTTTCTCTCAGTGCACCACAGTATCAAAGCTCTGCAGGGACTCACAAGTCTTAGGCTTGTCTTTGTGTCACTGCTCCTAAATACAGAGGTTTTAAGTTACATTTTGACACCTGTACCATGACCATACAACATGAGCCTTTCTCTCCATGCATTTCCTGTAAGTGAAAACCTGATAGGAAAACAAGGAGCCATTTTTTCAGGGACTGTGGGTTGGGAAGTGGACGGTGAGGTGGTAGAAGGGTTGAGCTTAAGGTCAGGCAGCCTGATGGCACATGAACACTTTCCTATTGTTTCATTTCTTTTTTTTTTTTTTGGTGCTTCCTTCCTACTGCTAAAGTGACCCTTCGTAGCATATATCAGAATATTCAAAATGAACTTTTCTAGACCCAAAGAATCAAGAGTCCAAATCCCCAAAAAAGGCCACAGAAACTCTGTGAAAACCCCGCTTAACCTTCTAAGATTTCATATACACTTCAAATTTCCTGAATTTCCTGTGTTGTATGATCTGATTCACTTCTAATTTTGAACTGTTATGACTTAATGTATTTTCAAAAGATCCCTAACACAGCAGTATATTGAAAGGATGTATCTATGTGTCAGTACAAACTGGATTTAGTTTCTTTGTTAGTTAATGCTGATTTAACAATTTAACATAACAGAAAAGTTCCCCGAGAGCCCTTGTATAGTGTATTTGAATCCCAACGTGATGGGAAAAGCAGCAGCCCCTCGTGTACTCTGTGAGAGAATTCTGTGTGTAGCAAAGAGCAGATGGGGAACCTTGTGCTTCCCCTCACGACTGCTCACTGACAGGGAGGCAACAGGCCTGAGTGTCTGCCACACAGACGTGCACACTGACCTTGGGTGGGATGTGTAAAACAGGAAACAAATAAACAGGGATCCCACCACAGGCCTCCTTCAATATTTACACTTTGTGGTCTCCAAGCAATCCTGAACGATGACACCGTGTGCTCTCTGAAGGGCTCATGAAATACTAATGCACTAGACTCCAATTAGGTTATGTCTGTAATATTCTAAAGTGTATTTAATTAAGCAACAAAAACCCTAGTAAGTTGTACCTGCACTGTTGTTACCAGGGTTCTAGAACTGAATCTACTCCACATTGTAATTTTAACTGCTCTTACTGATTTAAAGTCTATATTCAAGAAATACAAGGTAAGATGACACCTAACCCTTATATAACTTAGGGTTTCTGTTCACCATCCAGTAAAGGTTGATCCATTTGGAAAAACTTATGGTCCTGGTTTTTGCTTGGTCTTCATTTATATGGGTATCAAACTGGAACAGACCTGGCCTGTTTTAGTAAGCAGGTGAGGAGGGATGTAACAGAAAGATAGAGCAGCCATGAAGGTGCTTTCCAAAAGCCTCTCAGGACACAAAATTTGAAGAATAGCAACCATGCTGCAACTCAGCACTTATCCAGGGTCTATTTCTGTGAATGAGAGGGCAACACAGACAGTGTGGGGTCAGTTCCAGGACCTGCCCCTCTCTCTGTGAACTCTACCAGGACTAGACAGGCTGCTGGGGACAACTGACCACCAGGGAGAGCTGAGAGCAGGGGGCAGAGTGGGCTGGGGCACATTAAACCCCTCTCTGTGCCTCTGCTGCTTGTTCCTTCTTCCCCAGGAGTGAGAAACCCTCCATTTCTTCCCCAAACTTGCACTTCCCTGCCCTGTTTCACTAAGTGATCCTGAAAGTCCTTTCCTGAGCCTCCTTGAGCCGGAACTGTAAAAATAACGTGGAAAACTCTTCTCCTGCCTGAGACAAGGGGCTGTGAAGTTCCTCTGCTGCTAAGATACTATCTCCTCTGAGCTACTCCTGTATTTTCTGTGCTATGACCTGACCCAACTCATATCCGTCAATCAGCAGATAAAGTCTAAGGCTGGGAAGAAAAAAAAAAGTGCAACTGAAATTTGACCCAGAAGTTTTGCTAATTGGCAAATCAGCATTACCTATCAATGTGAACAGAAAGGAAATCAGCATTTTGTATAATTTGTTAGTGTTAGCATGTTCTAGGATTTAAATATTAAATCCTGCTGTGTTTTAATGCATAATAATGAATAACCTTCCCCCCCCCCCAAAACAGCTGAAACTGACTGATTGAATTTGCTTCTGAAAACACCACACCTCTACATTTCAAGTCTGTGACTTCTTAAAGCTCGACTAGAATGGCACAAACAGACTATGTGAAATGCCCCATCGGTATGCAAAACTGCATCAGTCATCTGTACAGCAGCACAAGACTATGATAAAATGAAACAAAGTGCCGAGGTGAACTTTGTCCACAGGGAAGCCTTTTTAAGTGATCCAGTGTCAGCAAATTGCTTACTAATGTGTTGACTTATGGCAGCCCTCAAAAGTAAAATGAAAAGGCTGGAATTTACAGCATATCAATGAATCAGTTGATAAGCTTTTACTGGTTTAATATCCTCCTAGTTTTGCTGCTTGGAGCCACTTCAAGTTAGCAACAGAATGTTTACCATCTCCGTGTGATAAAGGAAGTCAAAGGACTAAACAAATTCCAGGACCATTATACTGTTTGGTGAGATTTAAATTAAAATCGTTGGGAGAAATCATGTGGAGGGGGGAAGGAAGAAACTAAAGTCAACTGCATCATTTCACAATGACTTTGCTCACTTCCTGAACAATGGCAAGATTTTTAGCAGAGCTGGAGATAATGTAATGCGTTTGGAAAGATTTAATTGCACCAATAAAAGACTATACAACAATTAAATGACATACGGAGTGACATTTATAGGTAGGATCAAAGAAATTCGCTACCTAACATGCTGAAGCAACACCCTGCTCTCTGTGTATAGTAGTGCTAAAAAGTAGCTACTTTGGTTTCAGTGACCTTTCTTATCTCCTTTGATCTAGATTATTAAAAATTTTAATGACAGGTGTAATAAGGGCTACTGTAGCACCCTGAAACAAGTAATATGTGTCCTTCCTAGCACTAATATTTCAGGCCTTGTGTTTTATTTTGTGATATTTATTTAAGTGTATGAAACTTGACATTTAACCTCTGTGATCCTTCCAGAGGCGGCAGGGTTATTAAAAAATAAATTAGTTCTTTTCGCAGTTGTGACCCCATTTGGTTATGCTGATGTTTAGGGAGTGACATTTTAAAAGCACAGCACAATTTTGAGAATCAAGTTTTATTTTAAGAAAGCTTTTTGGCATCTGGAAATGGATAGCTCCTTGTGAAAACTTTCCTTAGTGTTTTCATTAACCAACACTTAAAAGTATAAGAGTGAATGTCAGGAAACTCATCTCCTGTTGCCACTTGAAAGCCACTAAGAAAAATAAGTACATATCCTTTAATCACAACAAGTACTGAACTCATTTAAACCTGGCTAATTGTTATGAGAAGATAATGTGTTCTTAATAGAAGGTGAAAAAGTGGTGCCTGTTTTGTTCCCTGTAAAATTCTAAGTGTTCCATATGAAAATGATTTCCTGCTACTGTGGGCTGTGTATGGAAACTATATTGATGAAGACCTGCCCATGGCTTTTATAACTGGGTGATGCAATGTGGGCAGTCTATCAAGCTTTTTCTCCCTAAATTAGGTACAAAAAATAGGGACCCTAAAAATCCACCACAGGTAGCTTGGTAGATTGCTGCTGTAGCCATCTGGAGTTCTGTCACAGAAATTTTAAGAGATGATACTTTAGGAACCAACTTCCCATTAGAGACACCCTGTTCATAGCTAAGCATGGTGTGTTGGGCCCATGGAAAACTGAGAGCTTGGTCGGGAAAGACACGTGGGACTGCTTGCCTGGTCCTTCATGCAGAACAATCTGTGTTGGTGTTGTCTGTTCTCATCACGCTGCTGGAGGACAGTCACAACCCACCAATGGATTAGTTTATTCCAAACTTAAGTGCTTGAGCACTTCTGAGTGTAACATCAGCTTTCCTCAGTCACCCCCATATTAATTTTCTCTGCTACAGGGAAGGACTTTGCATTGATTCCAGAGGCAGCACAGCAACCAGCGTTAAAGCTGAGAGCAGTATTCCCTCTCCCTCCTGCCACTCTCAGCACACGAGCAGAGCAGCAGCACCAGTTTTGTTCCACCACTCTGCCAGGTCACTTCTAGGGTACAATCTCACTGTCATAAAGAAACACAGAATATAGCAAGAGGGGCTTGTGCCTCCAAAGCTCTCTTTTTGCTCTCTGAGCAGAAGTTAGAGAGGGGAAAAGTAATGGAATGCAACTACCTGGTTCGGAGTTCAGTGAGAGAACAATGTCAGTGAAAAGAATTAATGATTGTTTATGGATTTGTTTCTCCCCTTACTGTACCCACTTCCTATGATTCTATAGGAAAATAGATCAGTGTGATTTATCAAAAAGAGAAGGGAAAACACTGAGCTTCACAAAAAGCCCGATATTGTTGGCCTAGGCACCAGGCAGGCTTCAAAATTAAATATTTAAATCATTTTCCTTCTAAGTGGAATGAACAGACTAACAAAACAACTGAGTGACTCCAGTGCTGGCCTGTTTGAAATGAATAAGAAGGAATAAAATAAAAAGAAGAGAGCTGATACTTAGGAGTTCTGATTTAAGGGAGGTGAATCACACGAAAGAAACAGACCAAGGAAGCGAATGCAACATAACTTTTCCTCAAATAATTGCTTTCTTAATTTACTATCCTTTGGAGGCACTGTTTCTCTCAAGTCTTTCTACAGTTTTCTAACAATATATCCCTCCAGAAAGCTTGAATTCCCTACAAGGCAATTTTGCTCAAGAGGAGGAAACTTGGGTTAATATAATACGATTATTTATATGAAACAATAATTTTATACATTTTTTTAAACTTTCACTTTGGTAGTGCATTGATTCTGTCTATTATCAAATGTTTAACACTTTTGGAATATAATTTAGAAACAGATACTGTCCAGTGACACACCTGTAGCAGAAGTAAGGCTTACCCAATAGCACACTTTATTTTAACCAAACATGCCACATCGTGTATCACTCTGGTCTGATACTGCTCTTTTCTACACATAGGACAACTTTTTGCCTGTAAATTTTCCAAAGGTTTTCAGGCATGCCTGAAAAAATAATTAAAATTACTTATAATATATTTAATCTCATTGGTGCAGATTAAACAGGATAGATTACAGAATGTAAAAACAGCTTATTCATCAGTCCATGAACTCTCTACAAGATGCACATTTTTAAAGTTAGTGTTAAGAGAATTTTGTAAATCTCCACATGTTCACATGAGATTTCCTGAATTAAAGTATTCCAGTTTAGTATATCCTTGTCTAGCTCAGTTAGGAACTGTGTTTTCCCATATAATTTTTAAAAAGGTAATAAAAAAGAATAAAGTGCTTCATCATAAAAAAGCCTTAAATTATATTTCTTATCATAAAAATCTGGAATCAAAATTACTTTTCAAGATGATTACATTTAGTTCATTAAGATATTCACTTAAGTGGTTTAATTAAAATACTCATCTATTATGTACTTGAATAGTTATATGAAAATGTACTCACTTTATGGAGTACATGGGAACATGAATGCAGCACCTGTTTTTTCAAAGGAGAAAAATAACCCCAAGAACCAAACCTGACTTTAAAGCATTTTAAAAGCTGAAAAGTAAAAAGTGCTGACAAGAAAAAAATCTGACTCCCTGAAAGGTCATCAGTTTCTGTCTGTTACTGCTGCAAATCTTTCCAGTGGAAATAAAATTAGTTTGTGAATCTGTGAATTTTGTATTAACAATGCATGGAGTGGCAGAAAGCAAGAAATGCCAAATGCTACTGACTGGAGGAAAGATAATAAACCAAACACTTAAAGTGAAAGATTTTTTTTCCCCTTTTCCCAACAGAGATGTTAAATTTAGAGAAGTGATATACAGCAAATGCAGCATTTCACACATACAAAAAACCCTACAAAAACAAACCCAAACCGAAAGAGAAAGTATGTTCACAGGCTACAGAAAAACTTCACCTTTATGTGACCTAAATTCCCACCAAACGCTGATGATCTACATCCCGACAAAAGATATAGACTTGGACAAAAAAGGCTCTTAGAGGAAGGAAAAACTGGGAGAAGAGTGAAAACCAGAACAAGTAGTGAGCACTATTGAGCCGGCAAACACAGGAGGATTAATGGCCAGCAGCCAGCTGAAGGCACAGCTTTCAGATACAGTGGCTTTTTCCCTTGAGGGAGGAAAGCTAATGAAACACAGAGGACAAAAAGAATTCCAGAGGCATTTCCCTTTTTTGTGCCAAATCTGAAGTAACCTTTTTAATGAGTGTTGTCTTTTGCTCTCTCTTGTCAAGCTTTAGACTTTCAGGGCAGCCAAAAATTTGGCAGAATGTTCTTTTGCCAGATCTGCTCTACCTGTCTTCAGACAGTTCTAAACTTCCAGTTGATGTAAGGGGAAGCAAACCCCCTGCATCTAAGGTTATTGAAAGGCTTTGATTCACTTCACAGATTTGGCTGTAAAAAGTCTTCTTGAAAAATTAAAAGGGAGAACAGGCAGAAAAAACTACCCTAAATATGCACTGCAGAGAGAAACTTGCAAGCAGTTGGGATAATTCTTCTAATTGCCATCATCACCTCTCTGAAGCAGCACTCTCTTCAATCAGTCACTTGTCCCTTTTGCTTAATATTTTCAAGATGATAGATGACAGAATGTAATAAAGCATGATGTATTTATGCTTGTGCTACACACATGCACTGAACAAAGCCATCAAGGTAAAATGCAGGAATTTCATCAGATAACCTAAGGAAGTGACTGACTGGTATTAAGTCTACACCTACTTCCATTTTCCAAATAGAAACAACTATTGTGCTAAACTGCAATTAATGAAACTTGTGAGAAAACAAAATATGTCTTAGGTTGTATAAATAGTGAGTGTTTAGCATTCTGAAGAATGAAGGCCAGGATCATACCTAACAGGAGTTTAAATGAAGCAGAAAATAGTCTATACCTGCTTTGCAAGAACAGATAAATAGACTGATTACCTTCTCTATTATCATAACTTAAGAAGTGAACAAGTACTACCAATCTTCCTCTGCCATGTCATGTCCAAAATAACATCAGACAAACCACTGACAGGCAACAGACTTCTTACTAAAGTAAGTAAGTAAGTAATGGCCAGACTTCGCGAACGAAGAACCGGGGAAGGTCTTTACACCTTCCAGCCTGCGCATTGGACGTTTTAGGTGAGTTCCAGTGTGCGCGGAACTGAGCCCACCCTTTAATCCTAAGGTTCATCTGCCGGGGCCAAGCAAGC
>JAYRBT010000082.1:7700074-7757242 GCA_036023395.1 Myiotriccus ornatus | reverse complement strand
AAAGACAGTATCACAAGATAAAAAACTCCTGCCCCTGATTTCCTTCCAATTACAGTGGTCAGAAACTGTTTTTGGTTTAAGGAAGAAAATGAGATGGTTTTGTGGAAAGCCTTCTGTATATCCTCAGGATAAGAAAAAAAAAATGCTTATTTAAAATTTTCACATGTGGATTATTAAAACTGGAAGGTATTGGTGGTAAAACCTAACTTCAAATTGATACAAACCAGCTGGGATATTTGTGAGGGACAGGTTATACAGGTGTTTGGAAGGAAAGATTTTATACTATATATAAACTGGCAGCAGGACACACAAGAAGGGGTGTGTGGTCAAAGCAAAAGTCTCTGTGAAGATATTCTCAAAGTAGCATTTTAAAAAAATGCAAGTAGTGAAAACTTACATTTACCACAGCTCAAAGCATCCAAGAATTTTTGTTCTTATGCATCAAGTTTACAAACCTAACCCATCTATTGACACGATTTACATCCAAGTTATTTATCCTAAAATGAAGTTTATCAAAATGATTGCATGCATTAACCTTGAAAATATTATTTGGTTTTCAGACTTGAGTGCCTATTCAAAAAAAAAAAAAAAAAAAGGCATTATAGAGGCCTGTGTGATTTTGTTTGATTAACCACTAACTCAAAAAGATAAAGTTATATTGAATTACATTTTCAAAGTTGTTTTACCCACCTCTTTGCTGTTTTCCCCTCTGTTATCCTCTCTTCAAAATGAACCAAAGGAAAAACCCACCCATCTTTAGAACTATAACCATGTAAACACAGTAATAATCAGCTGGTTTTACTACCACTGTCCTGTCACTTGTTATACTCACTTCTGTATTATTTGAAGTTTCCCTCTTAACCTTCAGCTGATTCCACAGGGCAGATGCCTGTGCTCGTGTGGAGCATCACTGATTTACGTGGTTCCCTTTAGAGCTGGGACTCTGCTGCAGTAAAGGCAACATGATTTTCAGAGAGGCTTAAGGCAGTTTTTATGGAAGAGAATAAATAAAACAACTATTAATGGCAATGAAAGTTCATCATGTTTAAAACTGAAAATTGTGGAGCCAGATGATCCTTTAAGTAATGCCTGACCAAGGCAAGTGAAAGGCTGGAGGCAAGAAGACATTCATGGCAAAAATACTGTTGAAGCCTTTAGAAAAGGGAAATACAAGACTGAAACTGAGAGATACGAAGCACATTTGCTCTCCTGGTCTGTTAAGATGCTCCCTGGCTTTGTTTTTCTAAGCAATATCATCTGTTGCTGCTCCACAACTGCATTGTTATAATACGATTTAAAAGTGAGTTTTCTCACCAGGCATCATTCCAAGCCCTCACATCTGTGACTTTTATCTTGTTGCATGATTTCTTCTAAATTGAAAAAGGTATTTAAGTACAGGTGTTAATTCTCCCCTGGTTTAGCCCCAGGACCATTGTAAAAACAAACCTTTTTAGCTTTGAGCAAAGGTGGGTAGATATGAACGAAGAATACATTTCATGCAGCGTTAGTAAAGGTCTTTTCACAGAATAAGGAATAAAACAGTTTCAAATAGGCTTAAAAAACCCTTAATGCTAAAATATCCCCCCAAATAAATACGGTATCAAAATCACTGGTGTTTTCTTGAGAATAAAATGTAAAGAAAGTTATAACAGTCAATATACATTAAAAATACTTCTTGCTTCTTATTGAAGAATTTGTCTTCATGAAGACACACTATCTTCCTTTTTACTTTCACTGTCACAAGAATAATATTTTAAAATACATTTCAGATATGAAAAGACACATTCAAGCCACTGGTGGCAATTCCATTGTTTACCTAATGGCCTAAACTGCTGAATTTTGTAAAATGTTAAAACAAGTTATTGTGGTGTTTAGCATTAAATTATCGTACAAAACAGAAAGCGTAGAATCCACATTTTAGATTATTTTAAATAAAACCCAAAATTACAAATCAGAATGGTTTACCTAACATTTGCTGTGGAGGACTGGGATCAGCAATGTCCTCCTTTTCTGCATCGTCCTTGTTTTTGCTGTGAGTGCTCTTTTTTCTTAGTCCAGTATCTACTATTATTCTGCCCATTTCTTTGTTCACAGGTTTGTAAGTGTTCTTGGTATCCCTTATCCCTGACTTAAAAGGTTCTGCTAATGAAAGATCCTGGAGCTGATGAATGAATGTGCATTATGTGATGCTGCACACAAACTGCAGAAACTGTATCATCTCGTTTGGAGGAGCAGCCCTAAAAAAGCAAGAACTCCCAACCAATCTAGAATAATTATTGTTATAAATTATTTAAACCCATACATATTACACTAAACTAAACTCCACTCTTAGCCAATATTTTTGACTTGTCAAAGCTTTTATACACATACAACTCCGGTACTTGAAGCCTAACATACAATTGCCATAGTATGAAATTTAAGATTGATGTTTCTGACACATCCTAGTTTTAACTTATAAAAAGTCAAATGAAATCTTTGATTTATCATTTATATTAAATAAAATAGCAGTAATTTTAAAGTTTTAATTACTAAGACTATAATTATTATATGCAATAAACTCATTATGAACTACACAAGTTTGGCATGCCCAAACACACTGTAACTTCATATAATTAAAAACAATCCCAAAGGGTAACTTTGCCTTCCAGAATACTGAATATAAATAAGAATGAATTATTTTCATACAGCAAATGGGCTTATCTACCTATTCCTCCATTTCTCCTCAAGCTTATGCTTTATTTTAAGAGATGTGAAACCATACACTGTAAAATCATGATGTTCCATTGATAGTTTTTAGCTGATTCTACAGGAATAGTGTGGCTTTACAAACAGATATGTACGAGAATTTGAATAATATTTCTCAGCAGAAACAGCCTCATCAATAGCAGATGAGAAATTCACTACAATTTCACTCGTTTTCTCCTAGGGCTTCCATGGGAGAGAACTTACCATCTGCTCCAGGCACGGAGGTTAACTTTGGATCCGTAAACCACCGTGTTCCTCTCCTGTCAACCTCATTTCACCCCCAGTGAACTGCCCAGATGGACACAGAATGGCTTCAGAATGAATGGGAGGAACCACAAATTTCAAGCTGAACTGAAGAAAAAATAGATCCTTAGCAGTAAATCCCATTGAACTGCTCTGCAAGATTAGTTTATCGCAGACAAGGAAACCTGTGACACACAGAGCAAGGAGGATGGTAGCAGCCCCTTTGGGGCTGAAGCTGCTCTGCTGTGATCTCAGCATCCTCCCGGGTGCAGCTGGAGAATGTGGCTCAGGAGTGGAGTCTGGCAGGGGGTGAAGTGAGACCCTTTAACAGTGTCCGTAGCAAAGAGGAGCCACTGCTTACAATGCTGTTCTGTTTCATAGAGTCATAGGATGGTTTGGGTTGGAAGGGGCCTTAAAGATCATCTGAGTCCCAACCTCCTGCCATGGTCAGGGACACAGCAGTGAGATGGGAGGCAGGTCCTGTAGTTATCATGGATTTATAGAAGAGTTTAGGTTTGCAAAGTCTTCTAACATTGAGTCCAACCATTACTGCGAAGTCCACCACTAACCTGTGCCCCTGTGAGCCACATCTACACACTTCCAGGGATGGTGATTCCACCACTTCCCTGGGCAGCTGTTCCAAGCTTGACAACCATTCCAGTAAAGAAATTTCTCCAAATATCAAATCTAGACCTCCCTTGATCCAACTCGGGGCTATTTCCTCTCATCCTTGTTACCTGGGAGTAGAGAGTGATACCCATGTCACAATGATCTCCTTTCAGGTACTCTAGAGAGTGATAAGGTCCCCCCAAGCATCCTCTTCTCCAGGCTAAACATTCCCAGCTCCCTCAGTCACTTCTCACAGGACTTGTGTTCCAAATCCGTCATCAGCTCGTTCACTGCCATTTTGGGTGACCTGTATTTTTGGCAACTCTATAAGAGTCACCATTATTAAAAAAAAAAAATCATCTGTACAAAGAGAACATGGTGGTGAATGGCATGAGATGAATGGTATCCAAATAGATCACACAAAGATCTTTGTCACCTAATGTCCAATCTTTGTACATTGCTGGAAAGCAGATGGCTCAGGGAGATGGTAAGACTGTGTTTAGTACAGCACGAGCTCCTTCAGGGACTCCCCAGGCTTTAGAGCGTGGCTTCCTGAGGCAGAAGCACTTCCCTTGTCTTTGATAAGGACTGATATGTTTCTTTAAGATCCAGAACCATGTGAAGACACCTCCAGCCCCCCAGTAGGAGTGTAGGCTTTCTCTGACTATTTTCCCAGTTATTCTCACTCGATAGCCCTTTATTTTTGTCAAGGAGGACAAGTACAAATGCTGCCTTAAATCCAGGCGTGCCATTTATTTTTTGGGTTTAAATAGTTGTCAGAGTTCTTCTCAGCTGCCACGGACTTGAGAGATTTGTTTTCTTGTTAAACTGACATTTTCCAAGCAAAAACAGCGAAGCTGTCCTGAGAGTAATCCTTCTAGCAGCATATGAATGGAGTGATTAATCCACTGGATGCACTTCTCTGTAATTAGAAGTAATTACTTTAAAGTCAAATCTGCAAATGAGAATACCTCTCTTTACTGTAGGGGAAGATGTAAAAAGCAACTGAAGTGGCTATCCTTAAAATGACATTAAATCACTGATTGTTTCCGAAGGCTGGATTGAAAAGATGAAATAATGGTTTCTAAAGTGAACTTGCAAGTTAAGCCTAATACTAAACCCGACTCAGTAAGATGATGAAGGGCTATATTACAACATAAACTCTTAAAGATTTTTATTAATAAATTTTAATTAGCAAATAAAGTAGAAAATTATTTTATCCTGTCTGAAATTTAAATGGAAATGTAAATGCTGTAATATTTGTAAAATTAAACCCACTGATGTGTAGAAAAATCATTAATATGTATCAATTAAATACAAAGATACTGAAAAATATCTCTCTTGCACCTATTTTGGTTTCTGTTTTATGCTCAAACTTGATTCAACATTCTTGTGTCTTTTCAGTATTTTTTTTAGGACTCTCACTGAATTTCTTAAAGTTGTTAATAAACTTATCTAAAATAATATTTGCTATCTCTTCTGTTTCTGTCATACCTCATTAAGGTGATCCTATACACATGTATGCTTAATTAAGGCTTTTTGTTAAAATAAGCCTTTAATCCAGAGGTGCTGGGCCTTAATTGAAACTCAGAGAAGATTAGTGTAGTCTCTTGTTTTGATTTCACTTTTACTGTACTTCCTACTGCTTCTGAACTAAAATGTCTGTATTAGCCTTAGCTGAAACATGGCCAGGAAGAAATTAAAATTCATACTGCAGTCTTCTGGAGAGTAACATGCCTCAGTAATTGCTATTTCTTATTAAGTGCCACCTTTTACCAAGAGCCTCCACTTAAAATGCAAAAGGTTGCTTTAAGCACTCCAGGGACATTAACATAATGAACACGCTGCCTGTTTTGAAGGTGACTAATAAGTGACTAATGATACCTGGTTTTATCCAAGTGTACAGTTTTAAAATGTTAATTGTGTGTTTAAATAGTGCTGAAATCACGGAACTGTCTAGAATGATTGACTTTTACAGAATTCTTTTTAAAGAAGACTTAGAAACAATGAGAATTTTAGCCACAGATCAGCAGCACTCAGCTGAGGTACCATGGGTGTAGTAAGTTTTAAAGCCTTTTTGAAGGAGCAAGACACAGATTCAGCAGCTTCTGGTCTTCCAGAACAAAATGCTCCAGCCGAAGGGCCAATCTGTTTTCTTGTTATAGAACTGCAACAGGACATGGTACTGCTAATTAGCAGAGGCAGGTGGCCTCCTGTCATCAGTGGCAGGAGTAAACTTTTCAGGAAGAGCTGTTAAATTGTGTCAGTTGAATAAATCTGAGACAGGAACATTAATTCTAGTTCAAAGGTTTGAAGTGAACTTTTTAGCACAGCAACTGGAATGAACTTCACACACACTGTGTCTTCACATCACAGAACTTGGTGTCTGTAATATGTTTTTACACTTAGTCATGTTAGAGGAGTGTAATAAAATTATTCATTTATTTGGAAGGAATGTAGTACTTTTGTGTAGGCTACTTCAAACTGATCAGCGTTTGAATGCTTTTTTTTTAAAGAATATGTTATAGAAGTGTGCTTTAGCACAATAAGTAAAGCCTGTGTGGTGAATGAGCATGGTGAGCTCTGTACCTGTCTTAAGCCTGTCCTGGAAGGGTTGTTATGTGGTATTGTTACAGTGATGCTGGGCTGTGTCACTGCCTCCAAACCAGGCTCCAGGGATAGTGAATAGGATGGGTAAACCTTTGCTTGTGTAAACATACAGATGTTTTTTTCTCCTCTGGAAATCAGGACGTTTATGCTACCGAAATTATACAAGCCAATTTTTTGTCTGAGGATCAAGTGCACTGCTGTCAGGAAGAATGGGAGCTGAGTCTGAGTGCATTAACAAGGAATTCCAGCTAGAAATACTTCTGCTGGCTGAGGAGGGCAGGTTTTGGCAGATCTGCACATGTGAGCCCTGCCTTTGACTCAGCAAGGAACATCGTGTCACAGAGCTTTGTAGCTGCCCTGTTAAAGGGTGTTTTAAGAGAACTGAGTCAGACGTCCCTAATTATCAAAATAACGTGTCTGCTCTCTCTTCTCAGAAGTTTGAAAATGTGTTACCTTGTTTACTATTTTTTTCACATATATTAAGTAAGTAAGTAATGGCCATATTAAGTATGTATTTATTTACATGTATGTGTACACAGGCATAGTCTGTATTTTTCACTGTTGTGCTCTTTGTTTACTGTTTACTTTTTGTGGTAACTTCCAGGCAGTACTTCTAAGTTAGTAGGAAAGCTGCACAAGTTTACTTTGTAAGGATAGTAGAGATGTTACTAGGTCTCATTTAAAGCCCTTTCAGGTTAGTGAAAAGACTGTCATTTGTTCGTAGTTGAATTAAAAATCTGTTAAGTAAATATTATTTCATTCTCAGGGAAAAAATTTTAATTTAAGGGGAAATTTGTATATATACACTTTTGGATCGAATTAGACTCCAAACTGGATGTGATTTCTTATATGACCATTGATTTTTATTAGCATAAGTCATAGTGAAATTTTTTTACTCAATTTGTGCAAATGTAGTAAGGATTTACAGATATGAAGTGCTTTATATTGGTAAAAACTTTCAAATATTTTATAAGAATGCATTGATGATTACTTCGGTAATGTTACTATAAAAGGAACAAAACATCTTGTTTGCAGAATGTTTAGTTCTGGATCTATCTGTGAAGTGCTGTCTGTGTTTTAATCCATAATTTCCAGTCAGATTAGTATTTGTTTAAAGGAGGTATTTTTCATTTTGTGGGAAATCCATTTAATTGTGTAAAGGGTGAAGTTTTTGCAAATGCGCACCATGGAGTACAAGCCTCAAATTCATGCCATTGTCGGCATTTAATGCACTGATATTGTTCCTTCCTTTCTGTTTGTCTTTGGAGAGGTCCTCATTCCTTGGGGATGAAGTAAAGCTCTGGTTCCATCACTGCGGCCTTCAGAATCAGCACTGAAAACACAGGATTCTTTTCCTGGGTTGATGAAAGTAATTTCTTGTTTGCTGTGTCAAACAAAGCATGCTATTTGTCACATTGTGGTTTGTGTATCTTTTAAGAAGCTTTCAACTTTGATCTGAGCCAAGGTACACTCAGTAGCACAGATGACAGAAGTAACAAACCAGTGATGTGCATTGTCATTCATACAAACTCTTTAAGTCAACAAATACTGAGACTTAGATGTAGAAAACCATATTGCTTTTGAGGGGGCTTGTGCATTCTTGTGAGAAAATGCAGACCTTTGCTTTTCTTGTTTCAGACAAAGGTGTGGAACAATTTATTAGTTAAGGATTCAGTTCAGTGTCTGCACTCAAAAGGTGCCTCATCTAGTCCAGATTTTGGCCCTTGCTTATATTTTCTAGGTAAACAGTTGCATTTAAAAGACATTGTAGAGATGGGCTCAGTAGCACATAAAAGCTGCTTTCTTCAAACTGTCATCACAGAGGTTTTCAGAGCATGCTTTAAATACTTCCAGTGCTCATGTTTGTGTCTCTTTCTCCCTCTCCCTCTTTTTCTATGTAAAATGCTATTTGAAACAGGAGTGTTTTTTTAAATACAACTTTCACCTGATTTTTACCTGCTCTGTCTGAAGGGAAATTAACCTTTTGTGTAACAAGACAGAGGGTTAGAAAACTGTTTCACAAACCCACCATTTTAAGAGAATGCAAAAAAAGACAATTAAAACAAATCAGCAGTAGTTAGGAATGGTTGTGTGATTTTGAAAGTTATTTATTGTCACATGTTAAAACTTTCAGGTTTGAGGCACAATTTGATCACCCAGTTTGACCTTCTAAGACAGTGCAAGGAATTTTACGCAGTTAGCAAATTTTAGAAATAAAACCATTTGTTTAAATCCTATATTTCATGAAGCCATTCTGTTTAAATTTAAAAATTTCAAAACTTGGGGGAGGTTGTTTGTTCAAGTGATTAATCATCATGACTGTTACTCTTTATTATATCTCATTTGAATTTGTCTGGCATCAGCTTCTAACCATTTGCTCTTTTTATGCCTCTCTCAGCTAGGCTGAAGAGCTCTTTATTAACTGGCATTTTCTCCTTGAAAAGATACATTAACAATTTCATCAAGTCATCCCTCAATTTTTGTTGCTACTCTGAATAGATTGGGTTTGTCAGACCACTCTTGAGACATTTGCCTATGTCTGGAATAGTTTCCTGTCTTTTTTGCATCCTGTGCATTATATAAATTTTCAACTTAAAAAAAATCAAGGTACTTAATATGGTATTCTGTTCTTTGTTTCATCAGCAACTTATACAACTAAAAAATATTCCTTATTTCTACTTAGTATTACACATTTCCTGATAGAACAAAAGTGTACGCAGCAAAAAACATTCTTTACAAGAAAAAGTATTCTTCTACAATTTTACTTTTGTCCTCTTGGTATTTGCAGATGAAAATGTCCCATTTCTTACGTGCTGTTGAGACCTCTCTGTTTGCAAAATATACCCAAGAAGAGAAGATAAAGCAAGCAATTGGAGCTGTGGTGCAGCAAGGGTGAAAAGATATCTCTAAAGAGGAATTTTCAGTAAATTAATAAAACTTGCAAATACTGATTATAAGGAGCTTAAAGGAAATCTGAGTAGGGCTTAATGTCTGGCATCAAGATAATGTAGGTATAATTTATCACTTGTGAAATACGGTGCTCAGGGAAAAAATCAATGAGGTACAATAATTCAGTTCTGTATACTGTGAAGGAAAGAGGTTTGAATGTGGAAGTGGGAGGCTCTTCTATAAATTCCATAGATTTACTTTTTAGGCAAGAAAAGCGAAGAGTATATAGGACCATGAGAGAATATCTGGGCTAAATACTGCCTTGAATTGGTTGAGAACAACAGTAAAGGGCACAAATCAAAGACTGTTCTCCAATGAGATTTTAAGGAGAGAGTGAGTAGAGGTAGATGACATTGTTGGTGTGTATTTTGAATAATATGGTTTTATTATTTTTTCAAAGCCATTTCCCTGTAATACAAGTGTAATTAATCTCAAACATGTTAGATGAAATCTGAAGAATGTTTAGACTTATGTGCTGGAAATACATGAGGAGTCACCAAGGTACAAAGGGAACAAACTTAGAAGACAAAGAGCTTATGCAGAATCAAAGTATTTTGGTGGCTTAGAACTTCAGCAGAGCAGATCATGAGGAACTACTTGCCTTAGTATTTGCTATTTACTGAGAGCAACCTTTGCCAAAAGCAGTGATGTATATACAGGGTTTGCAGCAACCATGGAATTAAGTGACAGTGAAAATCAGAATATGTGGCATTCATCCAAGGAACCTGAAGGAGCTAAAGAATTGCTAACTGAGTTCCTATTAAAATGTAGGTAATTAATCAGCAAAATGTAATACAACAGAGAAAAACTGAAGGTAGACAGCTTCACAAAACTGTGTTTGAGTAAATGCCTCTGAGAACGATTCCAGGAATTAGAAGGGTGAACTTTTTTTGGTGTTAGGAAACTTAATTGTTAAAGATTGAAAACACAGAACTATAATGAGCCTGGATGGAGTACAATTCTAAGGAAAAATAACTCTGACTGTTGCAGTTGTATATCTTGGTGCTCCAGCCTTATAATATATTTTAAAGATTAGCAATTTAATGGAGAAGTTTGGCATTAGAAGTACACATACAGTTTTCCCAAAAAGACGCGTTCCACAAAGAATGCTACACGCGGTTTTCCTACAGTAGCTAGTAACACAGTTCATCCTAAGAAACACCCTTGTTAACTAAGGTGAGACAATTAAAGCCAATGTGGGGAAAAATTAGGTTGGGATAGAAAGCAAAAGGTTTCATCAGACAAATAAATCAGTCAGTGGAATGTCCAAGGTTCATTGTAGATGCGCCATAGAGACAAAGCACGTGTCATCTCTTTTTCTGACAGAGCAGGTCGTAACACCTGAGTCCCCATGGAGGCTGCAGGGTGTGTGTCCCTTCCTGCACCTCAACCAACCATGGAGCTGCCGCAGAGCTTTTTGTGCTGCACCCTATTGTGAGTCTGATTTTGGAGGAGAGGCTAGAAGTGGTGACTAATGACATCCCAATTTGCTGATGAAACAAAATAAAGCATTTTCTCACTACGTTTCTAAGATAAAAACCCAACCTCGAACACGGGAAGGGTCAAGGGGGGAAAATAGAAATGATTAGAGGCATGTGGGGAGCTTCTTTACAAGTAAATTAGCAAGAATGGTCCAGATTTGCAGCTGATGAAAATTGGCACTGTTCCACTAGAATGAGTGGCACTGTGCCAGTTTACACCAGCAGAGAATCCACTCCAGTGTGTTTTTAATATGAAAAACCAGAGCGATTATAGCAGAGACCTACAGTAAAAGACCAACATAATAAAGAAACGAGGCTGTGAGGGCTAGAGAGTGCGTCTTTAGAGATGTGGGGTTTTTTTGAGTGTTGGTTAGGATCAGTTTTTACAGTCAATGCAAAATTGCTTTCTCTTTTTGCTGTAGGATGCAGATTTCCCCTGTCTTATCCCAGTCTGTTCCAGTCTAGCCCTTTCTCCAACCTTTTCCCAGCTCCATGTCTATACTCCACTGGCATCAGGAAGGGGTGCTTTAACTATTCTGCCTGGGCACCACAGAGTGAAAGGAGAGCAGTGAGCACAGGACAGCTGTGCGGTTAAACTGCCCAGGCTGTACTGCCCAGTTTGCATCCACAGATCTTAGGCTGCAGACTAAAGACTAAAAGCCACAGTTTTTCTGGTCTCAGACCCTGTGCTTCTTACACACGTGTCCCCTGGCTGCAGAAAAAGGCCTGTGTAGACTATTAGGACAAGAATAGGCAACGGTCAACTGCTGGGGTTAAAATACGGTCCATGTGGTTTTATTTTCAGAGCTCTGCGAAGATGGACATGTTAGCAGCAGACAGAGGCTGTAAATCTGCCAACTCTGACAAGACTCCCTTGAGCATATGTAGAAGGACATGCCCAAATTTTATGTCTTTTTATATCACACCAACAGTATCAGTGAAAGGTGTAAGTTTTTTGAATGTAGACAAATCAGTTTTTCCACTCACATAGAAGGCTTTAACAGAAAATTTCCAGGGAAGTTTCTTCCCAGGACAGAAACCTGGCATGGAAGACAACTGAAGTTTGGCAAGGTTGTAAGGAACTGAGAAGATGTAATAAAGTGATGTTAAACCACTTAATTATAAACATAGTTACCAGCTAAATAATTTGGGTAGGGAAGATGTTCTTGATGCAGCTAATTGCACTTCCTGATACTACCTGAAATAAAGGGTGAATTAATGAGAGGGAAACACAAAGTTAATGAAAGTTAATAAGAGACAAGAAAACACGCATACAGATACATCCACATGGGGGAGAGAGAGGGAATCCCTGTTGCTTCTGTAGGGCAAACCACTGCATAGAGCAGTAATACAATTCACTTTTCCCTGTGAAATTTTCATTTGTTTTACCAGTCACCATTGCTTTATAAACTCTCCTGACAATCTTTGTTGCTCATCTTCTCATAACTGAAGAGTGATTTCAGATGAGATCATAAATATCTGAAATCATTTGTTCTGAGTAATAGTAACAACAGCTGCTGTAGAAGTTCAGGTAAACATAAGACTTTTCTCTTGGCACTGTATTGCACAATAACAGCTCTTTTAAGGGGTTTGTCTCTTCTTCTAAACCAGAAGTCACTTAATATTTTACATACTGGTCATCAGCGCACTCTGATGCTCTAGTATTTCTAATTATAAATTAATTTTTCTCCCTATTTTTTCAAAAGAAATTTTAAACTTCTACTTTAAATGCCTATGAAATGTGTTTTAATGTGTATTTAATTTCTAGTTTAATTTCTTATTAACAGACAGTTAAAAAGTAGTAAATCTGGATCTTCACCCTCCCTTTAAAATTTACATAGACCCTCATATTTCTAATAAGAATTTGTCTCAAAGATAAAAGAACCAGCAAAATATTTGTTGAATAGGAGATACAAATACTATTGCTAATACTGTGATAGTTTTGTAGCTATCATGCCTATGTGAAGCTTATGTGACTGAGAGAAAATATTTATTCCAAGTATATCTGTTAATTTGGCAAACGTTATTAAATCTCTTTAAATATATCATCTCTCCTAAATAGAGCTCTGCACATTTTTTTTTTCTAAAATTACGCTCCAGAATTTGGAAGAATGGGTGAAATTAGGCATTCTGTCAAAAATATGATAACATTTATGGGAGTCCATACAATTAAAAAAGCAAATCACCATTTAGTTTTAGCCTTTACGTCTTCAATACTGATGGAAAGGTCGCTGAGTAGTTCTTGTTGAATGAGATTTTCTCTAATGTTTAAGCCACCAATAAAAACCCCAGTTAAGTCCTTCATAGGAAACTTAAGAATTGACTGATGGGAGTCACATGGTTAAATCAGTGCTTGTTATTCATAATTTATTCAATGGTTGATGGAAAAAAATTGTCCAATTATTTGACAAATACTGCTTGGCAAGATGATTTACAGAGAATAATGCAAGTATTTGTTGAAGAATTTAAAGTGACAAAAACTGCCAAAATTACGGCCTTTATTCTCAATGCAGTGATTAGAGCTGATTGAATGATATTCAGACAGTTTGACTAATTTTGAATAGTCCTTACACAGGCAATATTCCCATTGACTTCAGCTGGAATTTTGCCAGAATAAGGACTACAGGACTGGGCCTTTAAGTGTAATGTCTTGAAAGAGCCCCTTTATAAAGCAGCAGCTTAAATTCTGAACCGCAGTGAAAACCCATTTTCACTTTTCTCTTACTTTGCGTGTTCTGTGGAATTGCTCTGTATGAATGTTAATCCCATTCCCTCTTTATCAGCAGAGGGTGCTATGGGAGTTTTGTGCTCTCCAGTAGCCTTTTGTTTATGCACAGTTCAATCTAATTTAAGTTGAACTGACCATTTCAATGGGAGTCAAGTATGTATTTAAATGGTGTGTGGGAGAGCCATAGTTTAATGGGAAACCATTTCCTTAATTGATCCAAGCTAAAGAAGGGAGACATTTTTAAAGTGGATATTTTCAGATTCCTGGCTTCTACCCCCATCCCCTCCTAAATGGGTCGCTGAGCATGGTCTTACACCTTTGGGTGATAAATGATACCATTTGCATGTGTTTTTGAAAGGCGGGCTCAGTATTCCAAATAACTAGAAATGTATAATAAACTAATATTTTTGAATATAAACTTTAGTGACTTTTTAAATTCTTGATTTTTCTAAATGTTAGTAGGACTTTAATATAAGTGTTTACAAATCCCTGACATGCAAATACTCAATAGTGGAAAAATTGTTTTTAATACGTCACTATGTCACGTGCTTTGTTACAGGAGTGTTAAGGTTGTAAAGTCAAGTGTAGAGAAAACAGAAAATACATGGGCAGTCTAAATTCTGGTAATTTTTGTTCATCCACATCCTGACAGGGATGTTAAATTACGTGATTGCATAGCTACTTTTTTCTATGAGACGTCTGTGCCTTTAACATATACAATAGACACCCCTGAATAGGAGCTTTATGAAATGTTTCTTTTTATCTCAATTGCTCAGTGTATGCCACTGAGTTATTTGCTCCACACCATTCTAGCCAGCATTGAATACATGATTATCAACTTCCTCAAGCATCTTTCTATATTGCTAACATAAGAGGATAGTTTATTAATCCTTTGGTTAGTCACTGTTTAATGTATTGTTGCTATTTAACATAGAGGGACAGGAAAAATGGTGAAATGCAAGGTAAAAGTGATGGTTAATTTTATCAGTTCAGTTTGAGATGCCTTAAACCTCACACATTTCAGAGTACTTTACACTTCTTGTAGAGAAAGCAGATCTGTAGCCAACTCCTGCACTTCTGAATTCTCAGCCCTTTCATAAATCAGTTCTGTGATCTCATGTATAATCTGGATTTTTAGGAAGTAAGGGCCAGACAAAGTTCAGCAGTGAAAAGATCAGGGTGACCTTTTCAGCATCATGTAGGTGATGCTGTGGCCAAAGCTGACCAGATTCCAATACTTGAGGATTATACTTTTTATCTGAAGATCGTATTTTTTTCCTTTCCTTATGCACTGCCCTTCTTTCGACTCCTGCTGTAAATGAGAGAGGATATTAAAGATGTCAGTCTCATTTCCTGCACAGCTGTGATGAGTTCCCAGACTATTGCCCTCTTGGTACGTGGAATGAAATGGCTTCATGTAGATGAACATCTAATAGTTAAAAACCACTGAGGTGTTGAAAAAAAGTTATGGGTGGAATCCAGAGTGTTGGGTTTTTTTTCCATCCTTAATATTTATAATGCCATCCTGGGGAGAGAAATAAAATTTCAAATTTATTGGAAAGGCGATTGTGAAGTTGCACCTAGAAATATGCTGATTGCTTGAGACCCTGGCAAGGCCAGAATCGCTGGAGACACTGGACAGTCTGCTGCCATTTGTTCTTCTTTGTTACTTGGCTGAGCTTCCACTGTGAACTTTGCAATTGAGCTTCTTTATCCAATCATCCAAAAACTTTTCTGGCTGATTCTCATTCCACTGTGATAATTTGCAATATATCCTTTCTAACAGTGAATGAGGAGAGGAAGGATAACAGACAGAGGCAAAGAAAAGCACAGGAGGGACAAAATTTACAGCTTTTATTCCTAGGCAGGGGACCTGGTGGGTGCACACAGGCAGAAAGGCAAAGCCCTGCCAGGGGATAGACCTGTGATTTGGGACCTTGTGTGGCACACACGCTCCAGCTGGCACAACAGGTTTCAGTTTGGTTTCAGTCAGTGGAGCTTGCTTCTTATTGTCTGCTACACAGTCAAAATTTCCTCTCAGTCTGTGTGGGCAGAATTGCAGAAGCTCATAACTTGGCCTAATTTGTGGACATTTTCACAAGAACAACAGAATATTGATGCTATGGCAACTGCTATGCCATGTTTCCAAATCCTGATCTGAGTCATGGAGGGAGATGTAGCATCTCCACCAAACAGCTGTGAAAGGTACTTTTTATTTAGAATAGAAAGAGGGGGAGGAGGTAATAAGGGAAGCAATGATTTCATCCCTGAGAAAGAAGAGAATCATTTTAGGTCAATATTTCCCAAAAACTTCAGCCTTTATCACAAAAATTTGTGAGAATGTCAGCCCAAATCTTTACAGTTTGGGGAAGCTCTGAACTCTTGTAAAGATGGTCTTTTGGTGGGAAGTCTGAGACACTCTTGTTTAAGAGCACTGCGCTCTGCAGACAGTGCGTTCTCTACTGCAAACCAGAATCTTCTGATGGTGCAAATGTTTTGTTCATCACCATTGTAGTGCCTCCTAACTACCTCAGAGATACCCATTTTGATTTACTCCAGTTCTTGCATGTGCAAATTCTGCTTCCTCTGGCATCACTGAAAGCATTTTTATGTTTTTTTAAATAGCAATTCAGAATCCAAAGGTGATGTCTTTATTGTCATGGCTACTGCTAGAACAGGCGTAAGATGATGAATTCCTAAAAATGATTCTACTATAGAAAAATGTTTCCTTTCTAAATTGAAGATTATTCTGTCTCTTTTCTTTTCGTTTGACATGTTAACTAATCAGTGTGCTTCACTTCCAAATGTATCTTACTGAAAACTTTGCTTATTGCTCATTTTCCCAGCTGTATTCTTAGCACTTCCAGCAGTAGGACTTTCTTGTAGGTAAAATTTGTGTCATTCTTCCTTACTGGTCTCTAGAATGTGATCTTCCTTTCTAGCTGCTAAGGAATAAGGATGTTATTGTTAAGGATATTACTATTGTGACATCTCTGTATTTAGGTAGCTATTTGAGGAAAGTGATGTAATACTCTTCTTAAACCTAGTACTAGAAGAAAAAATTCGGCTTGTTTTTTATTTGTTTATATTTAGACATTGAAAGAGGATTTTAAGTGGTGATTTTAAGAGGTGATTTAAGTGGTGATTCAGGGAGAGTAAGTGAAAGAACTGAAGCTTAGAAGATAACCTAGCAATTTTCTTTTACCCTATTTGATCATACTTTCTGAAGAGACTAGTAAAACACACTCAGTGACCAAAATCATCATCATTTGAGTAGAAAACAAAGCAGTTCAAATCATGCCTGTATCCTTACCTCAGCTGTGGAAGAGAGAGTGGTCAGATTTGATTATGCTAAAGCTCTTCTTTTCTTAGGTGCTTTTAACTTGCTTAAAACTGACAATTCCTATGGGGTGAGTGCATTGTCACTCAGGACTGGAAAAATGCTTGAGCGTGTGCTTACCTTCGTGTGAGCCAGTTCATCCACTGAATGGACACTTAAACCTCTAAGTAAGATTCACTTCCAGGTTTGATCCTGTGGCATCACAATCTGCAACGAGAGGGAGTTAGCGGGGTCAGTGTCCAAGGTATGTGACTTGCACAGCCTTTGCTGGGAGGTTTCAGTGGTGGGCTGTGACAGTTTATTCAGATTTGTATTGGCTTTACATGGGGACTACAGGGGTGGCCTCTGTGAGAAGCTTCCAGAAGCTTCTATGTCCAATGGAACCAGTGCCAAGCAGCTCTGCTGAGATGGACGTGCCACTGGCCGAGCCTGAGCCCATCAGTGATGGTGGCAGTGCATCTGGGATAATGTGTTTAAGAAGGGAAAGAAAAAGTGCAATTGCAGACAGAGAGAGGAGTGAGAGCAACAACTCTGCAGACACCAAGGTCAGTGCAGAAGGAGGGGGTGCTCCAGGCACTGGAGCAGAGATTCCCCTGCAGCCCACGGTGCAGCCCATGGTGAGGCAGGACTTGTCCCTGCAGCCCATGGAGGTCCATGGTGGAGCAGAGATCCACCTGCAGCCCATGAAGGACCCCATGACAAAGCCTGAAGGAGACTGTGCCCCTGTGGGAAGCCCATTCTGGAGCAGGGACCTGTCAGAACCCATGGACTTGAGGAGAGTGGACCCCACACTGGCAGGACTGGTGTGACCCTTGTGACAGGATGCTTTGCTGGCAGGACTTGTGTGACCCTGCAGGAGACTCACACTGGAGCAGTTCCTGAAGAACTGCAGCCTGCGGGAAAGACCCGCACTGGAGAAGTCTGTGGAGAACTGTCTGCCGTGGGAAGGACCCCACACTGGAGCAGGGGAAGGGTGTGAGGAGGAAAGAGCAGCAGAGGCAACGTGTGGTGAACTGACCGCAACCCCCAATCCCCGTCCCCTTGCACCACTGGAGGGGAGGAGGCAGAGAAAACTGGGAGTAGAGTGAGGGGAAGGTGGTTTAAACTTTAATTTTTATTTCTCACTGTTGCATTTCAATTTGATTGGTAATAAATTAAACAAATTTCCCCAAGTTGAGTCTGTTTTTCCTGAGATGGTCACTGGTGATTGATCCCTCCTTCTCCTTACCTCACCTCATGAGCCTTTTGTAATATTTTCTCTCCATTGTCCAGCTGAAGAGGGGGGCTGCAGAGCAGCTTTTGTGGGTTCCTGGCATCCAGCCAGGGCCAACCACCCACATGTATCTTTAGAGATGACCTAAATGAAGCTTGTAAGCATCCCAAATAATTTTATTATTCAGATTCTTGCAGGATTTTCAGTTTCCAAAGTCTCTGAATGAAACATTAGCTTCTCAAATAATTTTTCAGTCCTAAGAGGAAGTGTTATCTGTAGTGATACATTTTCAGATATGTGATAATGTTTTGTTGATAAGGCTCATTAATTTTTTACAAATTAAGTACTTCACCCCACCAGTGAAGGCAATGTTCTCTTGCAATTTGCTTTTGTATACCAACACCATTTGGCAAAATTATTGGTATGAAACTTAATACTGCTCCATTCTTTGTTTTAATTTTTGCTGAGCTCTTCTGCCATGCTGTGTGCTCTTATTTTATATCCAAAGTGAGTGAAATTGTCCTCATATTAATCCTTGTGTTGACCTGCCAGTCACTTCCATTTGCCCTAAACTTTTCCATTTGCAAGGGCCTTTTTTCTTTGATATCCTCCAAGTCCAATCAACAACTCCTTCCCAGTACTGGGGAGGTTTAACTTTTGGATTAGACTGTCAAAAGGCCTTCTTAAATCTCAGGCAAATTATATAAAGTCTCTTTAATATCAACGTTTATCAGATCCACACTGTTTTCCCCATTATGTGTCTCAGTTATTTCTGATTACATCCCATAATTTTTTCTTCTTCAGCCCAGCAGTGAATAAGATCCCCTATTTTTGAGGATTTTAATTATTTTTGTGTTATATTCTTGGGTTGAAAGCACTTGAACATTCTTTCCAAGAAGGATGGAAAAAGGAAACATTACAGAAGGGAAAACTTTAATGGGAGAAGAAACTGGAGGAATAAAAGAAGAGATGAGAAAGCAGAGAGATTTATTATTTCCCACACAGATATATTTACAATTAGAAGTGAGAGCTCCATGTGGAAGGACTCTTTGTTCCTTCATTACTTTATAAATGCAATGTAATATCCTTTTGCCAGGGCAGTGTACAATATCTAAAGTATAGCAGTGAAGTATTTATTAGCTATGAATGCATTTGGATTTTGGCTTAAACACCAAAGTGACCAAGAATATTTTGTTCATGATGACTCAAAACCTGCAGGGTGACAGATCTCTCCAGCCTGAGTCCCTTCAATAACACACCAAAATCAAAAGGCTTGGATGTTCAGAGGGCAGAGCACTTACAGCATGAATGAGAAAAGTGCAAAAGTTCTCACCTTCTGATAAATCTTTATGAAGAAACATTTTGAAAATGAAACAAAAAATTTGGAAAATGACTTGGAAAAACAAATTGGAAAAACAAATTGGAAAAACATGCATAAATTTTCCTTTGTACGGTTTAGTGTGTTCACTAGTTACCTTGCCAGCTTCTGTCAGGAGGAACCAGGAAGCCTAGGCTAGTGTGATTGCTCCTTATTTTGCAATAAAATCTTATGAGGAACCAGGACTTAAAATTCCAAATCCCACTGATCTGGTGTTTTTTTGATGCTAAAGGCAGACTGATAGCGGATTACCAAAATTTCCCCTCATTCAGTAAACAGTGTAGGAAATCCCAGTTTCCTGCTTATGGAAACTTAGACTTAGCCTAAAGGCCACCTGAGGTCATTATGTATTGCATTATCTCCCAGTGCCTTTATCCAGGGAATTCCAGGAAGTCGTTTATCTCATGACACAATAGCCTTTGGTCAACATCTTGTACCCTTTGTAGGGAAAGTAGATAATGGTCAGTACTGACGATATCGTTCTGGGAGTATGGGTTGTAAATCTCTCCCAGAAACTCTGGCAAATACTTGGGTATTTTGCACGAGTATCTGAGCAAACTTTGATTTGGGCAGGCTGTGGGTAGCTCTGTGCATGGCAGTGACAGTGGTGTAGGTGCTGTGCCAATGAACATTAGTTTGAGTAGATGTTTGCCAGCATTAACTCCACTCATTTAATTACTGTCCACATTTCTCTAATGTCCAAAAGTGTGGTGGAGAAGATTCCTACAGCCACTAGCAATTCCATTACTGTTCTTGAATGGTGACCAAGGACAGCTGACACCTTGTCATTGTGCATAGTATTTCACAATACTGATGTTATCAGGTTGCCACTTAATTCCTCATCTCTCACCTTCAACCTTATCCTAGTGCTGCCAGAATAAACACACACCCTTCCTTTGGAAGCATTTTTAGAGCAGTCAAAGAATTCTCTTATTTTCAGTTTTTCTGTCTGTAGTTACTCATTATCATTCTTTGAAGAGCCTGTTGGCCTCAGTTGTATCATCCCCGTAAGTGAAAGGGCATGGTTAAGACTTGAAGTTTAGAAGCATGGAGTGTTCTGATGTTCACCTTGCCTTTTTCTACTCCATCAAAAAGCCCTAACCAGTTCATCTTCTTTTACCTTTTTATTTAGTGCTTGGAGAACCCTTGAGAATTATTTTCCTGGTTTGTTGTTCAGTCTCAGCTGAATGAGTAACACTGGCACCGGCTGGGGAGGAAAACTCTGCGTGTTACACTGCACCATCCCTTCCCTCTTCCTCCAAGGCTTTATGTTAAAACCATCAGCCCTGGAGAGACATGGTATGGATCTGGACATGAAGATCTGTGATTCACACAGCCTAATCTCCACTTTGATGCTTTCTGCTGCTTGAGAACTCTTGGAAGCAAGGCAACCAGCAGCAGGAGTTCAGATTCAGGGAGAGTTTGGGCTGTAAGAATCTGGACCGTGGAGATGTTGGTAGCTGGAATATGGCCACTAGCGTGTTTCCTCAAAAGGTAAAGAAGCTGGGTTTTGTTAATAACTTTAGAGATGTAAAATATTTGAACAGTAAGATAGTAACAGCACTTGGCAGCATCTTGTGACTTACTTTACATTGGAACGGCCAGCACAGAAGACAAGGTCTGTATTCCTTCCAACTTGCGGATCTTAGAGGTGTGTCCTATTAACACAATCTGTTCTTTCTCAGATCTTTGCCACTATGTTCTGTTTATCTGCTGTGATGAAATTCTTAAATGAATTAAATTAATAAAACCACCTCTGAAAAACATACCAAATTTCTTTGAATACCCATATCTAAGACTCAGTGGGTGGGAAAAAGCTTTTCTGTGTTTTCACCATGAAGTGGGAGAAGTCTGCGTAGTAGAAGAGCTAAAGTACAGTGTTTCTTGGTAGTGACATTCTTAAACAAAATATAGATTTTTTTTTTTTGGTGTCTTTGCAACTTGTCCAGCACATTCAGATGGATTTTACTTGGGTAATGAATGGTATCCTATATCCAACACTTAAGCAATGACATGATGTTACATAATGTTACATTTTGCTGGCAGCCCTAAAACGTTTTTCTTCTGGGAAGAAATTTCCCAGACCATATTCCCACAAGAAGTAAGATTTAATATGTATCTCCCTGATGCTCTTTTTTTCTTCTGTTCAAAGAAAATGTCACCTCTCTTTACAGTTGGCCAGGAAGCATTTGTAAGAGGTTAAGTGATACTACAAATATTCCTTAATTGAGGTTAGATGCATTCTGTGCATTTTTACACCAGCATCAAAGAAAACATCTTCCCAAAGATAAGCTGCTTCTTCTCATGTTTCAAAAAATCATCACGTATTTTCATCGAGCTTTCAGGAATGAAAGCTGCTGGACTGCAGTGTTGTCATAATAAAAAAGAAAGGTGCACACAGAGGAGCTGTGATCCAGAGGTGACAAGTGCTGAACAAACAGCGCGTGAAGACACCTTCCCGGCTGACAGCATCCGTCTCCATTCTCCATCAGTTATTGCTCTTGTACGGGCTCAGATATGTTTGATCAACTTTCAGATGATTATCCTGGCAGGAGCAGGTGAAAGCAGTCATGATACTTTGATTCAGAGTAAAGTACAAGGCAGTCTGAAGGAACCTTTCATTAGCAGTTGATACTCTGTTGACAGTGAGATTCATAAAAGGAAGTTGGGACAAAAACAGTTTTCCACTTCCCTCCTTTATAGGAGGGGTTTGGTTAGGGTAGTATGTGTAGTGAATTTCTGCTCACTGACTTGTATATTAACATTTCTGGTATTCAGATTTATCTCTGCAAGATATGAGTACAGAAAAGAGGCCACCTATCCTTTTTGTCCCATTTATTTGTTTGCATCTGATATTTGCAGTTAAGTGACATGGTTATTCTTTCACCTGGGTTTAGTTTTTTAAAAGCTACTTTGAAACATACCTGTTCTGTGACACAACCAGTGCAATTCACTGTGAGCAATTTTAAAACACTCCCATTTCAAGCAGCTCAAACTAAAACCCAAACTAAACCTCCCCAACAAGAAGTTGATTATACAGGTAGCCCATACTGGTCCTTTGGGGTTAGTTACCTGGTACGCATGATAATGGTTTTGCCTTCTGGATTACATAGAGCTGTAGGTGCACATCCCAGGGTGTTCACATCAAGTGTGAGTCTTTGAAACATTCCCCATTCAGGCAGCTGAAAATGAGTTCAGGTGAATATGCCTGAATGATGAGTAAAGATATTAGAAATCTAGTATGACTGAATAGTTTTTGGAATATGAATTTTTCTTTTCTTTCTTCTCCCCTCCTCTCCCCCCCATTTAACCAGTTCTAGTATTAAATCACTGAATTTTATGGAAAAATAAGATTTAAATTCTTGTCAGCACTGAACCAGATTAGGTCATGACAGTAAGTCCAGTAGGGTTATGATTTTTAAATTTTTTTTTCATTCAAAGCTACTTTAAACCAATAGAGAGAAACAAAAGCTCTATAACTGAAATGAGAATCAGGTCAGTGATATGTTTTCATATTCCTAATATCTGTGCCTCTTTTCAGCATTCATCTCATACATGACATCCTACCATTTGTGTCTTTTAATCTGCGTCCATCTCTTCATGACCTCTCATACTTTACAATATTATTTGAGCCTAAACTTTGAGTGACATGACCTGGCTTAATCAGATGGCTTGGTTTAGCTGTCTACTAATGTTATCTGCTGACAGTTTTTATCCTGTACGCACTGGAGAAAGAAATGCCTTTTGGCATTGGAACTTCACATTTTATTTTTGCTTTTTATCAAATACTCATGTTTTGTCACTACTATAACCTGTTAAAAACTCTCTCCTCTGCTACAGTGAAATATGATTTTAAAATGTAAATAGTTGTTTATGCAGGCTTTAGAGATTGTCCTTTTCTCCTCCCAGTTTCCTCAATGAGACAAATTCTTCATTTGCTCTTTGTCTCCCCCGAGCCGTGAATTGTCAATAGTGAGGTAAGATGGAATCATATTGGTGCACTGTGAGAGGTGAAGGCTGGCTGGAGGAGCTGAGTTGTGAAATAGAGTAGACAGGGTACAAATGACAATCAAAACCATTAACTTGAAATTTTTACTGTGCCATGTTTACAGAGTCACATCAAAACTGGATTAGCTCATCACATGAATAAAATATAATGAGATATTAAAATAAAATGCTGCATAGCTAGATTCTACAGGTTCTCTTTGCATTTTTGTATTAATACCAGGAAGACCTATGAATAACTTACATTTTCTGCAATACCTTCTCAGTTCTTCCTTCAGCTGAACAAAACATACCATGAATCAATGCTCAATTACTCTAAGATTGTAAAAGGGTTCCATAGCCTAAATCTGGATGCCTAGGCATAATATTCCTCAAAAATCGTGTGAAAGAGGAATTCTCTTCTGGTGCCAATAGATAGTTAAAGTGAGTACAGTTAACTAAAATGTGCTCCTGCAGACAATATCTTCAACAAACTATTCCTTTAAAGACTAAACCAGGAGCTGAAAGGCCTCTGCTTCTGTGACTGTTCTGGGCTGGCACACCCAAGTTTGCATGGAGTCTTTGTCATCCTTTTTTATGGTCTTTTTTTACTGCACTTGCAAATACCCCTCCTGTGTCATGACAAACTCCTTCAGCAAAAATGAAGAGCACAAGAAAAAGTCTTAATTAATGTGCCTTTTATTTGCTGTAATAATGAGCTGCATTGTTGACTTCCCATTTCTTTTCAGAGAGGAAACATTGTTCTAATGTGTATTTCATTACTTGGTTGTAGCGTGATGCTCGGGTCAGCTGTTGTGAATGAAACCTGAAGCAATTGCCTTGTAGGGGACACCTGGCTCTTGATGCAATTGGCATGAACAAATAAATAATCTTTTCCCTAATTCTTATCACTGATTATGATGGTTTCTGACTACACTGGCAATGGTCTTGAAAGTAGTGGAAAGCTTCTTAAAAATAAGAATAATTTGTGAGACACATTTGTGAGGATATTTTGAATGTGAAATGGATTCAGATGCAAAAAGGTGCACACTGAAAGTGGAAACTTTTAAATTCCAACACAGATAAGCCCAAGTACCTAATCCTCTATTATGTCACAAAGTTGGACAGTCTTAATTTTTTTTTTTATAAGGGCACAGTAGAGAGGAACTTAGAGTCTTTGATTCATTAATTGTCTGTATTCACTCTCAATGTTAAATGAAGACATAATATAAAGCCCACAGGCCACCAAAAATACACATATAAAACTTCCAGGCACTATAACAGTTGAAGAAGTTGGGACTCTCTTTGGAGAAGCAGCATTTTTCCTTCCTGCAGCAGATTTACTGCTCATCTTGCAGGTTTATCACTTCAGGTGAACCTGAAGCAGCATACAGCAAAAAAAAATCACAGATTTGGGGCACATTGGCTGTAATTGGGGTTTTCCTTATGGTGACATTCCCTACCCTGCAGAGCCTGCCCAGTTTCAGCTGTTTTTAGGTAATGGTGAGACATTACAGTGAGAGCATAAATACAGAAGATTTTTGCACTAAAAACTTTGCAGTAAAAAGCTATTTTCTTTCACCTGTTATTCTTTTGCCTGCACAGCAAAAGTGATCATTCTTCACTAAAAAACAAGAAATTGCATACCTCCTCTTCAGGTTGTCCCATTTCTCATCATGACATCCAGCTGCCACTGGGAGAGGTCACGTTTGGAAAATGCCTGATTGCTCCCATGACTTTGGAATAGTTACACATTGTAGAAGTCTTGATGTTTAAATGGATGTTTTCTTTTATTTTATTCTGCCTATGTTCCTTATCTGAGTTTGCCTCCAAGGAATTTTTTTGTCTGTCTTCTGAAAAAGGAGGACACCCAAGGCTTTTTTTACAGCTTATATACATGAAAAATGTGAAGAGAGAGAGGGCAGAAAATTTAAACACCACCACTTGCATAGCCTAAAATTATAAATCCCCACAAAGTAAGGTTAATTAAAGTCCCTGTCTCCACTAACCAGCTATTCATACTGTGTTTTACTCCAAAAATGCCAGGTACTTGGAGGATTAGTGAGTGTCTGCATTATCAGATATCTGGCATCAAGTAACCAAGCAAGATGTCCAAACTTCTGTGATTCATTGGAGCTGTTTATATTTTTCCAGCTGGAGTAGGCATTTGTCAGCTCTGGGAAAGCAGGGAGGAAAGTACACCACACCTCCAAATCCCGTTTACTTTCTCCTTTCCCACAGGAGAAAATCACTTTGTTGAGAGACAAGGTGGTTAGAAGTTAATTGCAATTTAATTATCCCCTGTGTATACTCCTGCAGCTGAAGGGAAAGATATCCTCTCGGCTGAAGTATCTTCATGCTTTTGAAAATAGCCCAGTGAGGTTTTCGAAAGAGGTCTGTAGAGTTGGGATGCACATTTTACACTTACAGTCAAGTGGATCCCCCAGTCTTGCTCTCACCAGTGCCTTGAGGCAGCATGTTTTGTTTTGTTTTGTTTTTCTAGAAGATGTTGCGTGTCTCACTAAAGCAGTAAGCTTTCTGAGACCAAACCAGATATTTTCATCAATTGATGAACACAACATTAATGAAAATATTGCTAGGGATTTTTTTATTCTTCCTGTGGTTTTGAGAGGTAGGTTGAGGTCTTCTTTCCTCCAGGTGCTATTATAAATATGAAAGAAACAGGCAGTCTCCCTCCAAAAGCACTTAAAATCTTAAATAATCTTTAAGGGGAAATTTTCAGATAAACCTCTGAAAACCTAATGTGTTCTGTGGCCATAGTCTGTTTAAAATATAGTATATTTGTTAGGTTGATAAAGACTCCCTTTTAACAGCTCTTTATTTTGCCATTAACTTGAAAATATGATTATTGTCATATGATTTTTATTATTGTTATCAAAGATTAGCTTATTTTTACAGAACAGGGTGTAATCTGCTTTTATAGAAGCCTCTGTAGTGAAGTTCAAATATTTATCTGATTTCAAAAGCACGTGTGTTGGTATAAAATTGCAGTTTACTCAGTATACCTGATACAGAGGTAGAGTGAAAATATGTGTAACAAAGTAAATGTTTGAACCAGCATCTTCTGGAGAAGATTGATGTGTAGTAAATATGGCAGAAGACTGAGTTTCAGGAATCAAGTGCTGCTTTTTTTGTTGTTGTTTTCTTTGTAAAATGTTTTAAATTCTTGTGTGAAAAGGCCTATGTAAATGCTTAGTATTGGCTTGTTCCCATTTCTTCCACGAGCTCCTTGTTTAACCAGGGACTAATAATCACTTAGCTTTTGTATGGCTGAGTTTACTCATGAATGTTGTCACTATGAGTATTTTGACAGAGGTGTCTTTATGTTCCATTCCTTTTTGAATCTGAAGATAAAAGGCTTTATTTTAACAACTGTCTAATACCTGAAGCAACACTGACATATTAAGAAAAGCAGTACACAACTTTTATAATGCCTTCTATTAAAAATGCTAAGCCCTGAAAGTATTTTACAGACATATATTTTCTCCTTCATATTTAAAGAAGGGGATGCTCCTAGACTTTTTGAAATACAAGGAGAGCTGATGGCAACGTGGTACATTTAGAGTGCTCTGCAAGGCTCTGAAGCTTGTGGGCTAAGAATTTTAAACGCAAACCACAAAATGTAACCCTGGAAACCTTACAGGATAGTTTGGCACCACCTGAACTAAGTTCTCAGGTGAAGTGACAAGAATATTACTTTGTATTTACAATTCCCTCTTGCTGGAGTGGCTCTTAGTCCATTTTGCAGATGGAGAAACGGAAGTACAGAGGAAAGCCGAGGCTTCAATGCGATGAGACAATAAAGTGCATCTTTATTGTGAAAGATTGTTCTTGGAGTTAAACTCCAAGTTACTCACATGTTACACTGGCTTGGGGCTGAATTGTTTGTTGAAGGTCATACAGCAGACAGTTCCAGCATTGAGACTACTGGAATATGTTTATTCTCGTTACTCTGTTGCTGGATTGGGGTTAACATCAACAGCAAAGATGAGAAAATGCAATCAGAGAAGAATAAACCTGACTGGCAGGTGGTTAACACTTCTACAGAATAAGACGTTTTCCATCTTTATTAATATTAAACGAGCCACACTGGTGGTCATGGAAGAGAATATACTAGAAAAAAAGGACATTCCATATGCAATTCAAGGCTATATGTGCATGGAAGGAAGACCACTGAACTCTGCCGAGCAGTTTTTAGATGCAGTGTGACATTGAGAAATGATGCAGTTATTATGCTCTTTGATGTTAATCCTCACTAACGCTAATTAGAATCTTGTGCATGCAGCTCTATTAAATAAATATGTGCTTTTGTCATAGAATTTCTGCAGATTGACAGCTTTTGTCACAAAAAAAAGGTATAGTGTTCACCAGACATTTTTAAAATAACATATTTTTTTCTGCTTGTATAAAGAAGTTGTAAATTGTTCAGGGCAGTTTTATTTGTACAGCTAAGATATTTTATTGATATAAGATTGCCCCAAAGTCCAGCTTTGGGCTTTGGAAGGGACCAAATGGTTTTTGAAGGTTTGTTTTGTTGGTGGTTTTTGGTTTTTTTTTGGACAGGATTAAAGAATGTAAAAGACTATTTGTATTAAACAGATTAAGCTGTTAGTAAACATGTCCCCTTTAAATTGAGTGGTGGTGAAGACAAAGAAAGTGCTTTGTTGTTGTCAGTTGGATTTGTCTTAAGTCAAATGGGCAAACAAGTTAAACATCAGTCCTCTTTAAATCCCTAATGGCTGTGCAGATTAAATCTCAAAAGGCCTGTAAAATGAGTAAAAAAATTAAATTGCTTTACTTCTTCCTGTAGTTTACTTTGGCTAAAGCATTTTTCTTCTTCCTTTTCTTTTTTCTTCTCTTTTTTCTTCTCATCCAGCTTTAGAGAACTTTGTTTTCAAACTGCATTAGCATACAGACAAATATTAAGCAAGAATTTAACTTCTCTGCAGTCTTGTCACTTGTAATGAATACATCCTTGCTCGGTAAGTGCTGGTGACACATCATTGTGGCAGCTTCTGCCTCTCAACAGAAGGATAATTAATCTTGCTATCAACACTCCTAAACAGGGGTAGCTGGTTCAAAGTTTTTATTCCACAGAGCTGCTTTGTGTGGGGTGGGATTCCTTCATTTGAAATGGCTGCCTGTGAATCATGGTTTTCCTGTGATTAGCCTTTCTTTAATGCTGTGGGTGTTGATCTGTGTGGGAACAACAGAACGAGGAGGCTTTGTGCTGTTCTGACCCGGCACTTTTATACCTTAATAAAGTAGGTGTGTGCAGCATGTGATCCAGAAAGAGCTAAGGTGGCCTCACAGGAGTGTGGAAATGAATTAAAGGCATCATTCTGCAGATTATTCTTTATTCTGACTGACTACAGTGGAAATTTGGGTGGTTGGGTTTCTGCCAGGAAGAGCTCCGGAGTGAACATGTTCCTTATACACCCCAGCTATGAGTGTGAAAATATTTTCTGTGCACTTCCAACAGCTGTCAGCATCAGAAGTGTTGGAAAGGCAACAGACTGCTAGATATCTAAGCATTTAAGACTGACAATTCACCCGTTTTTCCCTCATGAATTTCATAATTCCAGCAGTTCTGTAATGATGAAAATCAACCAACAAGAGTATTTGCTCCAACTGGATTTTCATTCAGTTTATTAATGATAAAGAAACCCAACTTCATGCATATTAAAATAGTGTTGATTGAAGGTCACAGAGGTGTTAGCTGTGGTGTCCTGGCTAAATTCCAGTTGGCTAATTACAATCTGCCTTCCTCAAACTCCCATGTAGTTTCATTATTTAGATCATTAGCTTTTTTATTTAGTTCCAAACTCTTAGTAGTGTGGTTCTATTTTTGTTAAAGAGCTCTCACTTTTGAACATATTGAGTCCTGGGAAGGACTCAAATTGTGAAACCAACTTTCTGCCTCTTTGAATGCAGTACTGGTGATATAGATACGGGATTTAAGTGGGAATACATCTAACTCCACTATAAAGGGTCTGAGGCACGTTTTATAATGTCATGTCACACTCTGTGACTGTCAATTGCTGTTCTAGAATTAGATGTCACACATATGGAAAAGTGTATCTTTTTGCTATTATCTTCCAGCTACCTAAACACATAATTTGATGTGATTTCTCCCCACATTCTTTCATTTTTTAATTGAGTGCTACTCACTCCTGCTTGCCTGATACATTCTACCCTTCCGGCAAGCATCCTTTTTTTTTTTGCAAAGGTTTGTTGAACCAAGCAGGTCTGATGGACAATCTCCTTTTTCTGATTGTCTCGTAGCAGTTGCTTTTCCCAAAGGTGTGTGAGTTATCTAAAGGGATCATGCTGGGAAACACACAGGAGTGTATTTTCTCTTTGGCAGTGCAGAATATGTTTGCCCTCCACTCCAGACATACCTCTGTTTGGGCAGGCCTCCCAAAGCTCCCTGTAGGAAAAAGGTGGGTTCAGTACTCCATCATGTGCTTGGTTCAGCACTCGGCTCTGTACTCTTGCAACCGTGTTGCAGCTTGCAGTGCTGATCCATAAAGTTGAAGTAACCCCATTTGGTACCCTCAGTATTGTTTTTGCATTTAGCAGAGGTCACACATCAGTGGTGCTGTCTAGTAGCAACAGACTGAGATCAAATTTGGCTGTGGTCTGTACTGACTTTACCACTATACTCCACTCCTGATTTTTGATCGCTGAAGGTCCACTGTGAATGCTGATGGAGGAGGAGCAGTGAAGCAGCTATTTAGAAATGGGCTCAAATGCAGCTGAAATAATTTGCTCTAGAGATTAGATCCCTGCTCTTAATTGAAAAAGGGAAGGAAAATTATTTATTAATTATTCAGTATGTTTTCTTTGTACAAAACACTGAGGATTTTTGTAAGTATATGTGTCTCAATATAGTGTTTTTATTGAACTATTAAATGTAATTAGAAACCAAAGGTAAATGGTGTCTCAGTGAGTCAAGAAAGCCACAGAGGAGCTGAGTGGTGTCTGTAGCTTTCTGAGCTGTCAGTTCCCCACAAAGCCTACCTAAGCGTGATTAGCTCTTTACTCAGGCTTACTTCAGCTTGTTTCTAACTAATGATGATTTACCATTTAGCTAAATGCTAAGCAGTGTTTGTTTGACAGAGTGCAAAGTGAGGGCTCAGAGAAAAGCAGGTAAAGATTCACTACAAAGGGCCTGTCAAAATACTTCTAACACAGACTGTCAGAGTGTTAAACAATTTATTAATAAGCCTATTAATAGCCAAGGATTTTTTTGTGTGTGTGTCTTGAGGTTCTGTTAAAAACATTAGTGTTTAAGATGCTATCCACACAGGCTTAATGCCAGAGAAAGCAATCCCATTAAATTGGACCTCATAAATATTTCATGAGGTCCAATTTAAAATTAATCTTGGCATGAAGCCAAACCAGGCAGTATATTTGCTACTGTATTAAAAAGAAGAAGCAGATGAGATATTTTTTTCATAATAGTAATCTGTCTGTATTTTTGCACAATCCTATCAATATATTTAATAATACAGCTGTTAGTTTTGGCAGGAAGAAATGCATTTCTTTCATCACCTGTTCATGCAAGAATGATACTGCAACTAGCGTATTTTAGATGTCGTCATTCTGGAAGACTATTTTATTTTCCTGGTGATGAAATCTCTGTTTTCTGAAAAAAAAAAAAAAACTCACCTTGTTACTTGAAAGAAAATAAATAATCAGATCTGTAGGTTTCTTTGGGAAAGGGCTATGAAGCAGTCAGTTCTCAAAAGAGATTCAGGCAGGTAGGGTGTTTTCAATGTGATTTGAGTTTGAAGTGCCTCAGTCAATGGGGAAATGAAATTTAGGTTTTTAAGTAATTTTGAATGTGAAATTTACTTCTTAGTAGGCAAATTGGAAGAACTGCAGTTTGACAGAGATTGAGACTCAACAAAAATATAGGTATGCTAGAAATCTTCTAGAAAAGCCTTTATACATTTTTTTTGAGAGAATGTATCTGTATTTTAATGCCTCTGAGTTGTTCAGGGGTGTAATCGGCAGATATGGAATCAGAATGCATGAGACATAGGCAGAGAAAGGACAACTCATTTACTTTGCTCATTTAGGAGATCAGATGGTTCTGTGGGACTGCCTGATGGGAAAGGAATTCAGGCTGCAAAAAAATCATTGCAGAAAGAAAAAGTCTTTTACTCTTGGCAAGAAGCATCAGATGAAGTCTCTAAATAATTATCAATTTTTGACAAGAGTATTAGGACACTTTCTTTTGTGTCTTTCATACATTGATTGTTTTCTTAATCTTTGTCCAAATTTCAGTTTCAGAGAATTTCTCTTATATGTTTGGAAAACACTTATAACTGTGTGTGTTAGCAAAGGGAATAAATAAGAAATACAATGACAATATAAGAGCTTGAGTAACAGTTTGTGTTTTATGGCTTTAAAACTGATTTGAGGATAAAGAAGAAAGCCTTTTATGCTGGAATAATTTGTGGGAGACACTGGTAAGAAACAAGATTACAGGGTGTTTAGAGATGTGCGTCTCAATAAGGAGCAATCACCATTCATATGCATACGTTTCATTTGAATGCATTATATACACTAGCAGATTGGGAGGCAGTCCTGAAACATTGAACATAATTTATTTGGATTTGAAGAAAGCCTTTGCTTTTGTGCCTTACAATGGATTTGATTTAGTAAGTCTGGAGACGTAGAGGAAGCAAATTCAAATGGACTTGCCTCTGACTGGGGAAAAGGGAAGAGCAGTAATACGAATGTGTCAGTGGACAAAGGTAGCGTGTAAGAAATGGCTTGGGGTTCAGCTGACCTTTCTTGCCACCCCAAATTCTTGTTTAGTTGAAGGGGGAAGGGGAGGCTTCTTCAAAGAAGAAGACGTCTTAGACATGAATTGCATCCTCTTGTGAAGTGCTGCCCTACTCCATTTAGTATTGATGGAGCTTAGAGACATAGTTTGGACTAGATGGCTCATGTGAAATTAGAAGAGGTGAAAACCAAATTTCTTATAGATGTTGTCTCTTTTCTTGATTGCAACAAGTGAGAGACTTAAGATCCCATTTGATTTATCTGGACTCTTCTCTAGTGGGTTGTGGACTGGGCACCTCTGGAGTTTGCTAGTCCAGCCCCTCCGGCTTAAAGCAGGGTCAGCTGGAGCAGGTTACTCATGGCCGTGTCAAGTTGGATTTCAGATATATCCAAGCATGGAGACTCCAGAGCCCCTCTGCCAACCTATTCCAGTGTTCAGTCATCCTTACAATGTAGAAGTTTTTTGTTATTCCATTTTTGTATATCTTGTTTTCCTGGATACCACTAAGAGTCTAGCTCTGTCTTGTGTACACCATCTCATGAGGTATTTATACACATTGATAAGATCCACTGCACCTTTTCTTCTCCAGGCTAACAATCCCAATTCTCTCTGTGTGACAGAAAGTCCAATATCTTTGTGGCCTTTTCCTGAACTTGCTCCAGTGTGTCCATGTCTCAAGTGAAGAGCCCAGCACTTTAGCTAACACTGCTCTCACCAGTGCTGAGTGGAGGAGAAGAATCACCCTCCTTGACCTGTTAGCAGTGATTTTCCTAGTGCAGCTCAGGATACTCTTGGCCTTTGCTGTAAGGGTGCACAGCTGGATTGTGTTAAACTTGGTGTCCGCCAGGATATTCCTATTCTGCTGCTTTCCAGCTGGTCAGCAAGTAACAGCAAAGTTATTCCTCCCAAGGGACAGGACTTTGTGTTTTCCTCTGTTGAACCCCATGACAGTCCTCTTTGCCCATTTCTCCAGCATGTGGAGGTCCTGCTGGATGACAACAGAACCATTTGGTCTATTAAACACTCCTATTGTGGATTTGCTTCCTCACACTTGATAAAGATGACTGCTTTGGAGATAGTCTCATTTTGAGGGAAAAGCCATTATTATGCATCAGCTCCTTGGAAAACAGTAACACAAATGGAAATTTCTTACAATGTAGGGTGAGTTTATCTCATATACATCTTTATATACTGTAGTACTTGCATGGCCATGGTAATGCTGTTGCTGTGAGTTTCATCACTGCTTTTTACATTCTTTCCTGCCCAATCAAGATGTGGTTCACAGTACCTTTCTCTAGATATCAGATTTAAACACCTCAGTACAAGAATTAGGTTGTCTGTCTGCAGATAATCAGCTGTTTTCATCTGCTTTTTCCTTCATCTCTCTCAAACTCTTAAAATAAAAAGCAATCCTGTTTTCTTTCTGGCCCAAGATGTAAATTCTGAACTAATGAAGACCTTCCTCTCTTATGCCAAAAATGGTGAGCTTGCAATTATTAAGATTGAAGGTGAGAGCTCATGTTTTATCAAAGGGTGGATATACTGAATGGTGATACATAGATAACTTTCCTATGTAAGAAGGAAGGGAAAGAAATTAAATAAAATATCAATATACGAACTAGGGTTAATAAAAAGACAAATTGCTGTAATCTGGAAGCTCACCCACGCAAAATGACAAACGGTAGAAAGTCTGGAGTCCACTAGTTAACAGCAGGATGGCTGTGTGATTCATGAAGTGACTGCAGAAAAGGCAGAGTCTCAGACAGTGCTTCCAGTAGTGATAAAGAGTATTAATGTCATCCCAAAAAGCATTGTTAAAGCCTAGCATTGTTTAGCATAGGAAACACTGTGCTGTAAATGTATACGGCTTCTATGTAAACCCAGCAAGGGAGGAAAAACACCAGTGCTAGTGAAGCTGGAACATGCTGGCGTTAAAGCAAATGGGTTTAATCATCCGTGAGTAAGGCTGGCAATATGAATAACATTTGTAAGTATCAGAAAGAGCAGGTAAGGTTCTGGAGCCACCTCCCATTACCAACTGTGAAGAGATAAGAGCAGGGTGTGCTCCGTTTATAAAAGGGTTTAATGCAGTACAATTCAGTAGCTTATGACAGCTCACACTGTTCCAAGAGCTTTCTTCTAGCAAACATACTGCTAAAATAACAAGAGGTGGGATTCAGTTGCCTAGACCTAGACATCTAGTGCCTTTTGAGATCTTTAGGATATCATGGCCATCCTTCATGTGCCATTCCTGTGTCACCATTGACTGGTGTCAGGTGGATTCTGCAGAGTCTCTGTAGTATCTCAAATGGCATTAGATGCTTGTGTTTGGGCAGCTGAATCAAGCCCTGAAAGTCAATAGTGGAGAAGTTAGGAAAGTTAAACTCAGCTGTGCCTATCTCCTGTTTGTAGGGGTAGAGAAACATAAGCACATGATGCTGACATAGTGAGCTCTTGCATCAGCTCATTAGCTTTGATATGTGTTTAGGGTATTTTTATGAACTCATTAGATATGAAGGAATTAAAAGTATATGAAGCATAGTTTATGAGTTATGTAAAGAAATATCTATTGCTGCTGAATATTAAACTATGCTGTAGAGGATAATACAGAAGCAATCAACTGAAAATTCTATACAACAGAAACATTTTTATCACTCTCTGGAATCTATACTGTTCCCTTGCCTTCTGCAACTCTTTTTTTCAGTAACCAGTGTTCTCTAACATTTTAAATTGATGGCTAAACAGTAACATCTCCAATCTTACTTAAATGTGTCAACTTCCTGAGATGTTGTTATATGTGATTTGTGATAGTGTTGCAGTATAAACCCATTTTAGATCTTTGGTACCAATGAATGGTTTTCTTAAATTAAAATATACGGTGACTCCAAAGCCTCTTGAATGAATAAAATCAGTTGAATGTTATATTGATTTGATGAGATTTAAAAAAACCCTATGCCCATGAAAATAGCATTAATTGATTTCTGTTGACTGCAACATAACTGGTGAAAATTCTTCAAGAGATAGAGGTGCTCTTAGAAGTGGGACTGGATGATATTTACTGAAACTCTGAAGTTGATAGTAGATAAGTTTGGCACTCTATGAAAGGAGATCAGCATTCCATTCAAGTTGTCATGCTCCCCGTTCAAAAACAGACTTTTATCTTTTGCCATCAGAAGGAAAGTATGTGATTTTTGCAACCAGGTGTTTCTGACCATCTGCCAATATTATTAATATCAACACATTAATAATGTTATTAGAAGATTAACCACTGTGCATGAGGGCCTACGTAGAATTTCCAATTTCATATGTTAATGAGCTTTGGGAATAAGATGGAAGTTGATTTGTATCTACAATAGCATGTAGTGTCTTGACAACATGCTGCTGTTTCTCCATTATTGGAGTAAGATTTATACCAGGCTACCAGCACACAAAGTTGATAGCATTATCTTTGGCTATATATTTTATAGAGTATTTTTGTTGAATAGAAGGAACTTGCTTGATAGTAGATAAGTTTTTCAGTGGAAATTATGAAGCCACAACTCAAGTATTCCAGTTGTAAGCTACACCTGGAAAAGGAGAAAGTATTTGACTGGATGGCACAATGATGCCTACTTATGGTATTTCAAGAATGTGTACAAGATACAGGTGATGTACCCTATAATATCAGAACTTTTGTTTTTGGAGGAGATTTAGTGTCAGTTCTGTCAGTGCTTTACTGTTGCTTCCATTCATTATGTGGAGTTTCAAGGATGAGGCCATTGTAGAATTACGGGGTTTGTGGCTCTGCTAATTCAGTTGTGCACTAGTGATCTAGATATTTAACCCTCACATGAACCAAGGATATTTTAGATTTTCCCTGGAACATCTAGATTCAGGCAATCTTTTAATTGTGATTCATTCTATGATGTGGAATTTTCTGTGCCATTGAAATCTATTTGATTTTCCTCTTCTTCCCCACTTTAAAATAAACCAACAAACCACATTGTTTTTAGACTTATTTCCTCTGTAGATATATTTTAACATTGAACAGTATTACCCTATTATTCCTTAACTTAGTCTCATTCGTTTCCTTTTGTAGTCAGATTGTTCTAATGTGTTTTGATGTATTTAAATTTCCATATACAATATTTTTCCTTTCCTATAATAAATACTGGGAGATGTCTTAGACAAAAAATGTAATTCAAATACTTACCTTCTAGAACACATTATTGATTTAAATAAATAAATAGAACTTCTCTTGTGCAAAATCCACAATTCAGTTTAGGCTGAGTAAATATGAAATGTTAAAGCATAACAGTAGAAAAAGCGAGTTTGGATCCATATTTTTTGGATAGATGGAACATGCAACGTGATTACAATTAGGATTAGTAGAAAACAAAACACTGCTTGCAAAGACAGGCTTAGGTTACAGCAGAAGATCTATTTCTTACCTTAATTTTGTGGGGTTTATGTATTAGAGATAAATGAGTACTCCCAAGTGGAGTGAAATGTCTTTTGAACTCTCTCTGGAATCTCAGAATTGAAATTACATCGTTCTTCTGGTGTAGATGGGTATAGACAGGTAATGCAAGGCCAGGTAAACTGTATCAAGGAGGCATTTTTATTAATTTGGCATACTTACAAAATGCTTTAGTCTGGATGGCAATCAAAGCCCTGAGCTCTGAACTAATGTCAAACCCTTAGGACAATTTTGGTATTACAATATAGCATGATGCTTTCAGAAAGCTAAAGAATCTAGCAAGCATCATGTGTTCAATGAGTCTGGCATACCTAAAGCACTTTTTTGGTTCTCCAAGAGTAAATTTCTGGGTAGAATTAGATGCTCATTTTTACAAATATGAGTTGGTACGATGCTCAGTTCTGATAAAGGATTGGATTATATACATATGGAAGTACATTTTAAATGTATCTGGGTTTAAATGTTGCAGGGAATATGAAAGACTCCATGTGCTTAGAGGTATGATTGATTATCTCTAAGAAATGTTTTTATTCTAAAGATCAAGATTTTTTGAAACAGGACTCTGTGATTTACCCTCTTTAAGACCACATCAGCCATAGATACTTTCCCAAAATCAGTAGAATGTTACGAGTAAGACTAGAGACACCCATGATTTTATACACTCATGCTAACTCTTTATGTCCAGTACTGGTGAAGTTTTTATTCCATAGATGAAGAAGAAGAGGGGGAGAATTTGATAAATAATTGAGTATGTTCCAAACAAATTGGGTGGCACAAAGTGAGGGATATACATGAAAGGAAAGGTTCTGAAGAGGATGGATTTGCCAGAGCTAAGGAGTGTAGGAGGAGATGAAAGTAGAGATGTGGCTTTGAAAGAAAGCTTTGAAAGAAAGAAGAAACATGAATGTGGGAGATTTGAGGAGATACACTGAGAGAGAGGAGTCAGAGAGAGCTTAGTTTCAAGTGCAGCTGAGCTGGAAGGGTTGAGAGTGAGAATGTGTTATGGAAAATAAGAAATTAAGTTTGGTCTTAGCAGTGAGGATGGCAACAGAGGACTCAGCTGGAGATGTAGAAAGTGGAGGAACTTCAGTGTCTAGGTGTGAGGGCTCCACAAGGAATTTCATCAATAAAAAGGCTGGTGTCATCAAACAAGTAATAAGGAAAAGAAATATGATATTATTGATATTGGGTCATATTCTCCGTGAGTCGAGTGGCCTTCACCAAAGACAGTTTACTTACCAGGTGCACTACTAAGTCATCTTGAGGATTAATGATATCATAAAAATACAGAGTCTATAGAAGGTGGGGAGACAAACTTCTAGGGTATGGCAGAGGAAGTCACCTAAGAGACTGATGGGGGTAATTAAGTGTGGAGTAAGTTGTCTGAGAGAAAATCAAATGAAAAGCTTCAGAGCGCAACCTGAGAAATGTCACTGGTTTTTATCAGTTCTACCTCTCCTAAAGATTTCCAAAAGACATTTGTTACACCAAGCATTTGCTACTATGCAAGTGGGCTACAGATACAGGAGCAGAAAGACTGGTGTTTAGAACTGATGAAACTGCCTACTGAGAAAGTTGTTGACACCCTGCACTTTTAATTTTGTTTTTAAAAGTTGATCAAATCAATTTGCATTTTGCAATGAAGTAGAAACAATTTAAATCCTAATCTCCTTTTATCAGTGCTCTAGGATTTTGGGAAAAAAAATTGATTTTGCCTCACTCTATTTTGAAGAATCAGCATGCATTTTGAGAAACTTCATATCTAGGCAGACAGGGCTGCATTTGTGTTTTGTTTTACAAAGCGTGTTTGTTTGTTCAATTAATTAGTCTTTTAAACCACAACATTGCAGGAAGTCCATAGTTTCTATTCTCTGCTGGATTTTATAAGCAGGATATCACTGACTGTGATTTCCTGTGAAAAGAATGTATTGATTTCTAGTAGATTGTAAAGCAGCTAGAGAGTAAAGGCACTTAAAAGCGTAAGTGGAAGTGGTATCATTTGAGATCCTTGGAGTGTCCTATGCAGGGCCAGGAGTCGGACTCGGTGATCCAGATGGGTCCTTTCCAACTCAGCATATTTTGTGATTCTGTGATTCTAACTCACTGAAGAAATTTTTTTTAGTGTTTTGCACAGGTTTCATTTACATTGCTCTTTCTCAGGATTGAAAAAAGGATTGGGAGAAATCTGATGACTTTTTGAGGACTTCACTGTACTACCTTCCTTCTATAATTACATTGACTCAACTGATTTACTCCACTCTGAAAGTAAATAAGCCTTACTCAGTCGTATCACACATTTATCAGCACAGTTCTGTTTTAAAAAGTTACTGTCTGTAGCTATTGCAGTCTACATAATTTATGATATTATAATATAAGCTCTATTTTTTTTTTTTTTTTTTGCCTGGAGCCCTAGAATTTATTTATGTGTGTTTTATTTACATAACATATTTATTACTTTTGGAAGACACTTCAGTGGAAATGCTGAAGAGCAGTACATGGAATGCATGCACAGTTGAGGAGTTTTAAGGTATGTGCCATCTCCTTTGAGACCCTCTTGTGCAGCTGGTATTTTCAAGCAGCATCCAGAAACGACTCATGGCTTTCTTCTAATCCATAGTATTCCCATTTCAGCAAACTACTACATAAATGGCATGTTTCCAGCATGCTTTTGGTGTGTATATTTAGCATTTGGACTTCTATTGGTACCAATAGGACTATCTGGCCCAATTTCTGTGCATGCATTCAGAAATACATACCCAAGAAAATGAGGCCCATGTAGGTACATGTTTGGTATTGGTGAACAGACTCTCTTTCTGAAAGTTCTGTTTCTGCTTTATAAACATTCCAAGGCTGAGTAATACAAAGCTGTAAATCTTGAAAATGGTATCAGTGATTGTCGATTCATTGCTTAATGCCTCCAGACTCCCCTGATTTGATTGTGTAGCTGTGAGGAACAGTGCCCTCCTTGCTTAATCTTTCTGAGTTATGAGACCCTCCGTGTCATGCCTGGAATCTGTAAGCTGTTGGTTCTCCTTGAAATTTACTTTCTATTAGCCAGCTAGACCAACATTAAGCATTAAAGAGGCAAACCAAAGGTGCTAGTTTTGGTTTGAAGAACTTAACTGCTGTAAAGGTGAAAGTCAGCAATCAAATCCAGTAAAATTGCTCCCAGAAAACTGGTTGGTTTCTGCAGACCTGCAGTGTAGGACTATGTGTAATGTGAAACTCATGCAAGTCTACTCCCAGGTTTTAGGACCTGCTCCTTGCACGCAGGAGTACTTTCAATGTGTATGTGTGGTCCCAGGGAAGACAGTAGGAACACTAAAATGAATAATTTTTCTCAGGCAGAGCCTCTGCTTATACTAAGAGAAGTGGGTAGATCTCAGTGCAAACAAAAGAGTGTCAATACAAAAGACTGTGGCTTCCATGGATACATCATCATAATGAAAATCTTACGCTTGCTCTGTATCTTAAATTCCAATGGAATATCAAGAGTTCTCAAAACGTGATCAATAAGCAAGACTTAAAATATGACATATTGAAATATAACATAGTGTCTTGCTTTTAAAAATGAATGGGATCAATACATTTTGTTTAGATGTCCACAGTCATGGAATTGATTAATCTTTAATTCTGAAAGGTAAGTGAAAGTGCCTGAAACATTTAATATGATGATACATTAAGATGATCACTATAAACACAGTGAACCCTACGCCTTGGAGATGCCAGGAAGGAATGTGGCTTTCATAGGAAATGCTTGTTGCTCTGGAACACAGTGTTTCCTCTGCAGGTCATACATCTAGTATGACAGACTGATGTCACTGGGTGCCTTTTTAGTACCACTGATTTCATGGCACTTGGGCGTGATTTTTGCTTTGGTTCAGTAAGGTGGTGTGTTGTGTGTGACTTGCAGAGACAGAGCAATAATTGAAGCTCAGAGTGAAAGTGGCATCGTGTTTTTTGGGCACTATGACTTTATGTCGTTCCTTGCTCAAGACTGTGGTGGCTGGGTAAGAAAGTTCTGCCAAGAAGTTGATGTTTCAAAAAATATCATGCCTGACTTGAGAAGACTGTTTCAGAGGCAGTTTAACCAACTCCATGCTCATCAGTGGAAGAGTTGTACAGTATTTAGCAGGATTTTTTTTAATTTATTTTTTTTTTCCAGGCAGTGTGATCACAGGAGACCTGAGGCCAACTCTGTCAGCATCTACTGATGTGGACTTCTTCGTCACGCAGAGTGATGCATTATAGGGAACTTTGCTCATGCTACTCATACCAAGGAAGAAGATGGTCTCACCTTGCAAACAAACTTTCATTGGCTGTAAATGTTTCTGGAACAATTTCTGCCTGAAGTGAGTATTATATATATATGTCAGTCATAGATGGTACAAGATGACTTGTACCACTCTGAAGTAAAGCTGTTTAAAAACAATCAGCTAGAGTTAGTAATCAAAGTGATCTCCCAGCAAAGTATGTCTCCAATATAACCTTAATAATATTTCCACTGGTTTCTAAACTATATATTTTTTTAAAATGTTTTTTTGAGTGACTTAGAGCAATCTGTGGATATAGGTTTGAGTGGATATGTTTTCCTGAAGAAACTATCATGAGAAAGATTCATGCTTCATTGTAATTACATAGCCACGGCTTACACACTTTACAGTGCCTACGCCAAGATCCGAGAGCTTATTTGCTAATTGCAGATGAATATGCCACTTAATTAATTAGGTGCTATACACCCTCAATTGTATGTATTTATCATACTGATTTAATTTATACTGATAGATTTGTCTAGATAATTTATTGTCCATAGAGGGAGGTAACTCACGCTGTTTATTTAAGGCATCCAATTTAGTTGTGATTTAGCACACCAGAAGTTAAGAACTTCGGTGCCAAATGTTAGGGGAGAGGAGCAGGTACCTCTAAAGGCAGTTCAAAGCAAGTATATCTGGACATATATCTCCTCCTTGAGAGCAGTAGCAATGATATTGAAGAGTTTATCTTATGAGACAGGATGAGTATGAATCACCAGGCAACCTCATGAGTTGCCAGGGCTTGGATTCAGTTTATCTCCATCCTAAGTTTTCTATGTGCCCATGGAGGCACCTCAACTCATTCTCTCTGCATCCAGCTTCTATTAGTGAAGTTACTGTCCTCGGTCCTACAAGGTAGCAGTCACCTGTACCTTGAAAATCTGACTCTTGCTTGCTGAAATTTGATATGTATGTGTGTATATATATATATACATATATATGTATATACACGATTGGTTGTGCTGCTTGGTATAAGCTTAAATACATGGTCCAGGACATTGCAAAGGAAAAATGATGTACATAGTGTCACTGCTTTTAATACAAAGCTTTTAAGAGTTAGTGATTTATCAAGCAAGTGGACAGGATCTTAACTTTTTCTTTTCCAATGACAGATCTATGACCTTAAAGATTTTTAAATCAAAACTTTTGCTGAGCTTTGGAGGAGAATCTAACTTACAAAATATTCCCCCAAATAAAACTAAAACCAGATAAACATTAGGCACATATAAAGGAAAAGTGTTGGTATACATTCTGATACTGTAACTCTGTCAAGTTTGCCAGGAATGCTCATGGTATGCTTGTCAGAATGTATTGCTGCCCAATGACATATAAATAAACAACAAATCATGTCAATACATTTGAGAAACCTTAATAATGTTAAATAATTGATTTACTAAATACATAATTTGAGGATTTTAATTAATAATATGCTGTAGTGTGGAGTTCTGTCACAGTGACCCCAAGGTCAAGACCTGTAGTTTATGGACTATTAATTAGCCATTAAGTAATTCGCTCTGCTGACCTGCAAGTCTATCAGATTGATGGATAGCAGAGACCTTTATGTTCCTAATAGGTATTCTATTCAACTTTCAAAATTTTCAAGCAAAGTTTGATCCTTAAGTAAAATGAAGTGAGAGGACAGCTTAACAATTTTTTAAGGCTATTTCATCACCTTTCACTTGAAAGCAGATATTAACTTGAAGAATGCCATTTCTGTCTTCACTGTTCTCCCAGGACTACTGACTGAAAGCTACAACTAGTACGTTAATTTCTTTCCTCTAAAAAGAGGAAATCAAAATGATTTTTACAGATCTTTTGAATGTGTAATATCAAGCATAAATTTTAATTGCACTTCATTTACTAAGTGGTGCATTACCTCATCCTTTGGTTTTAACAATGGATTTTCTATAAATCTTCGTATGGTTAAACATGATAAACTGCTCAACATATCATGGAACATGGCAGTGCTTATTAGCACTTGAGAAGTTATCGATTGCTTATCTTGATTAATCTTTTATAGGTCTCCATAGTATTAATTCCATAGAAAAGACTTTGGAAGTTCTGTAGCATTAGTCTCCTCATTCATACATTTGCCTTCAATTACATGGATTTCTTTGACTAGTCTTGCCAGATTAATTATAACCTCTTTGTCACCAGATCTTGCTTTCAGTTTATCAAGAATTAGAATTTTAATGAAAAATACATATTTAAAAGATTCTAAGAAAGAGTGGCATTAATGAGATGAGATGTTTCCTGCAATTTGGTAAAAGGAAGGAATTCTTAGGTTTTTGGCAAGCAAGGAGGAGAGGTGAACATCAGTTTTAGAGGCACAGTTTATGACGTATGGGTTTTGCCAGATATTCAGCTGCTTCATTTCAGATCAAGCCTGGGAAGTTTCCTCTTGTGTTTTAACTTAATGACAAAGCATTCCTACAGCAAGGAGCATCATCTTTATCATAGAGCAGAGAAAGGCTGCAGTTAGCTCACCAGGATTATCTTCAGGAAGGCAGATTTCCTCTGTCCAAGAGAAGTACCTGTTCTACTCAGCTATTTCAGAATCAAATGCCTCTCCTTTCTTAAATGGAAATCTTGTTATGTTTGCACGTTCTTTCTGTTGAAGAGTGAAAATAAATTCCACCATTCAAAATGTCATAAAGTCTTTGGTTTTGGACATTCATAAAGTCAAAGAGCATAACATACACAGAATTCACTTGCAGGTAAAAGGACTTGGTGAACAGAGGTTACTGTAACTAAAACATCCTAAGAAACTGCTTCAAGCCACAAGATCTGAGAAATTATTATTCCAGTTTCAATTTGATAGAGTGTCACTGTGTCATCCTCAACGACTGATGAATACTTGGGTGCTATGGGTTTTGCCATCACCATTCCAGTGTACCCTTGGTCTCAATTTCTTCTCTCCTTATACTCTATTTTTTCATTCACTCTAAATACACATTTAATGAACACTGGGGTTAACGGAGGAGGAACTACTTGGTGACCCAACTGGGCCACCACGTGGCAACATTATGGACTTTGGATTTGCTACCTTTTGTGTGAAGATGTGAAGATAATCTACATCCAGAATATGTGTATATTGAAACATGAAAGTAATTTACACCCAGAATGTGTGTATATTGAAACCTTAATGAACTACACAGTTGTGGAGGAGTCCTAATTGGACTCTGTGAAAGAGCAACTGGAGGGTGTGGAAGTTTCCAATGATTTACAGTGGGGTTGATCCTTTTCCACTTCAGAAGAGTGGAAAAACTGTCACTGTCTGGAACAGACAGGGGTCAAACCGGTGTCGCTGCAGCAGCACTTGTGATGATCTCACTTTCTTATAGATCTAAACCATTGGCAAGAGCAACATGAAGTAAACAAACAAACCCCCCCCAGCAATGAAAGGCTGGCTTTATTCTCACGTTAACATCATATTGAAGGAGTAATGAGTCATCTGCCTTATTAATAACAGGCAGATTTTCAATATCAGCATATTTATCAATCCCTGTTGCATGTGTAGGAGCTGGAGTACAGCCAAAAGGAGAGGAGGAGTAGAAAAGACCCTTAGTTTCATAGGTTAAAAAAAAAAAAGAAAGCAAATGAGCTCAATTCCTGTTTCCATTTAAGTTGAAATGGAAATATCTTTTGACCTTGAAAAGGCCAATATTTCACCCTGCATCAGGGCTTTTCCCTTTTCTGTAACATGCTTTTATATGCAGTGCTAGTCCCTGAGTGCTCTGACATCTTCACAGATGTGCTGTGAGAGGCTTAACTAAGCACAGTAAAGCTCTTCAAATGGAAGGTGCCATGAGAATGCCAGTTAAAGACAATATTGATGACTGACTGAGTATGCACAGACATCTGTGAAGGAATTTATGTCTGCATCATATTCCTAGGAATATTTTGTATTATATGTTAGTTCTGAAAGCTGTTGAGTGTTAACTATTGAATATTAACAGAGTTGTTCCATAGGGAGACCAGGCCACTCCTTCCAGATACACTGAACAAAGAGATATACCTGTGGTGGCTTCCTGGCCCCAGGAGTCTTGTCAATCACTCCACAAAGATTTCACCACACAAATCCCTTGGATTTCATGTAGTGTCAGAAAAGACTTAAATACAAATATTTTATTGTATGGGAATGTGCAGGCCGCACAGATAGATAGCAACATGTTATTTAATTCTCAGTAAGTTGGCATAAAATAGGATTTATACTTGGGCTGTAAATTAAATGGGCACATTAAGCAAAAGATCCCTATAGGGGAAAGGAAGTGGGCCACGACTCCACTGTAGCCTGAGGGTCATGGCAGCAGCTGCAGAGCAATTGTTCTTTGTGTCATGCAAAATGTTCATCTTCTCTTGTTTCCACATGGGTCTCTACAGAGGGAGAAAGGCTCTATTCTCTAATAATATTGAGGAAGTTATTCCAGTCATTTTCAAAGGGTGAACACATGATTTTTCATATTAAGCTACACTGTCAGTGAAAAAAAACCCAAATCGGTCTGGAGGAATCCTCAAGTTTGCTTAACTTTATTTTGAAAGAGTAGAACAGAGAAATGTCTTTTAAGAGCAGGATGGTCACGCTACGTCTCTAAATTGGTCTCAGTATCAAGGTTACATGAAAAGAGTGCTATTTTTCAAATTGGTTTTCTGAACTTCTATGGCAAATTAGATAAATAGGTAGCTAAAATTAATTTCTGCAAATACTAGGCACGTTCATGTGAGCAAATGTGGAATTTGCATAGGGAAGAGCTTAGTTTCAAATTTAGTGAGTTGGTTTAAAGTTTTTATCTCTTCAATGTTTTGAGGTATGAGCCTCCAACTTCTACTTTGGCTCATACAAAAACGTGCTCATGCAACACGAGTGTGTTTCCTGAAGGTGTGTCCGTTGTGCTGGACATCACTTGTGCTTCCCCACAGCCCTTGAACATCTGCACTCTCAGAACACCTGCAGCATATACCAGCCATCCTCCAGCTTACAGGGCAGGGTCCCTTTATAACTGGTTAGGGAAGTCATGTGAAATACTTTGCAAGTTTTGCTGTTTGAGCACCTTTGCAGTTACGTGGTTTTATTATGCTGCACTGTGGGGTTTTTTTTGGTAATGAAAGGGGCTTTTACTTGAAAAAAAAAAAAATCTTTCTTGGAAAGCTTTTTCTGCTCAAAAATATGCTACACAACATCAGAAATGAACATGTTAAAAATTAATTTTCACTTACAATCTCTTCACTTAAAGGGTAACCCATAATTCTCATAATACTCACTTGAACTTAATGTTTTCCTGTCTTCTAATGGACAGTAATTGAGAGGGATCCATCATCTAAATTATACTCTAGTGCAGAGAATCACTTAGAAAAATGGTGCTATAAACTGGAATCTCTATGGCAAAAATCAATCCCTGGAAGCTGGTTAATTTTAAGGAAAGATATTACGTATCTGTTAAAATTATATGAAGCTTTATTATGTTTGTATTAAATTTACATATGGAGTTTAAGTTCCTCAGTTTTCTAATATGAATTAAAATGATGGCCCTCATACTAAATTTGTTTCTTTTGTTTCTACATACTTCCATGGAAGTCTGTGTCTTCTTCACTGGCATAACTGGATACAGTTTGAGGATGTCCTCACCACATTAACACAACAAACTAACTTCTGCTGAGGATTTGAAGAAGGGACCAAGAAGTCCTTTTTTACTCACATTGAACCCACAATGTATTCTAGGTGACTGCCTTTTACTAAGGAAAATCCTAGGAAGTGAAACCTAAGGTAAGAGCACTACTGCTCTTCCCTGCTGCACAAGGGGATCCTCTCTGGCTTGAATCCTTCTGTGGTAGCAGATTTTTGTCCCTTTCTAGTGAGAGATCACCAAAAGGACTGTGGAAAAAACCTGCAGGACATCTGGAGGAAGCCCCTAAGTCGTGGGCTGTGAGATGTTTATGTTTTTGAAAAGGGATCATTTTGTACCAGCCCAGTCCTTAGTCCTCCTTCTGTCTACTACCCTCAGCCTGATACCAGGGATATATGGATGCCACCCTACCAGCATGCCTATTCCCCAGTTCTGGTTTAATGAGAGAGGGGGAGAGAGAGAGGGAGAGGGATATTTGGTGCTTTCCTTCCCATTATCATCAGGGTCCAATAGCCTAATTTCCCAAGAGGCTGAGAGCAGCAGTCAGTGAGACTGAGGGATATTTGCATGTCAAGGACATGTTCTCCACACACTTTTCATGTGTCTTTGCTTGCCACTTACAGTCAAACAGGGAGCAGGGGTGACCAGGAGCTCATGGCCGCTGCACCAAAGTTAATAAAATCTAATAGAAGCACACTAAAGAGGGCCTTGTGATGATCACATAAATATGACCTAGTATCTGTGATCCTTATGTATGTTTTAATGAAAGTAGTGCAAATCACATTTTATTTCTCATGTTTTGCAACTTGTAGTTCCAGTTGGTGGAAAAATAATTCTCTGAAGTACTTTAAGAAATCTGTGGGAAGACCCAGGGATAAATGCATTCCTGAATTCCAGTCCAAATAATTTAACTGGAAAATATTTGTGTATTCTCTTCATAGTCTCTTGCATACTCCAAGGGCCAGTAGGGCTAAGCGAAAACTTTAGCAATAAGTACTGGATGCCACATTGGAAAATTATTAAGAAATTCGTCATAAAAGACAGAAATGAGCCTCCTCTGACCAGCTCTGACCTTGAAATATCCTTCTCCCCTGACACATCAGGTTTTGTTTCAATAGCTGTAAAGCATCTTTCTCTGAGAAACCATGGATATTTTTTGCCATTTTGTAAGCAAAGCACAAAGCAATTTTAAAATCTGTCAGCTACAATGACTTTTTCAGGTTAAAAAATACCCTTTGTTTTTCCAGTAACTACTAATGGTTTAAAGCACTTCCACAAAAATCTTCTGAACTTCGGGGAAAGAGCTAGTTTTATATATCTTTACTGGAAAAAAACCAAAACCCAACAACAAATCTCCCTCAGTCTAGGAGCCTTGATATATGAGGGATTTCCTTCTTCCTTAATAGGAACCTGTACTGTAACTTTTTTTTTAAAGCCCCCCACCCACCCCCCCCCAATTTTAAAAAGAGGCAGCCTGATTGTGTCTGCTGCTGTTCTTCTCCTTGCCACTTATGTATGCCTCCTCACAGACTATGATATCACAGCTCATTAATCAGCCAGCAGGCTGGCTCGAGTGAGATCAGATTGTGGGCCAATGCCAGTGCTCCTTTCCTCTGATTCATCAGGTGATTTTTTTTTTTTTCCTTCTTAGTTTGGTCACAGAAGTGTATAAATAGGAACAGTATTCAATATTTTACCCTCAGGCTACATTTAAAGGTTTTGCTGAGATTGAGAGTGTAAGATGGGCTGAGCATCTAAAGGAGGAATCATCAAGCAGATAAATTAGCTGATAGTTGCTAAAATATACTGTAGCTAGATAGGTTTTGTTAAGGGCACGATAAGGGAGATTGTGCCAGCTTTTATAAAGAAATGTGTAAAGAAATAAGGTGTCTTCATTGCTTTACAGTCTCATATAGGGTCTGACCTATTTGCTCTGACTTTTGTTAATGGACTACAGAAGGCAGGTCACTAACCCATGCTAGCACAGTTACCTGGATGCAGAGAGAAAAGCCAAAGATTTCCAAAGTCAGAAGAGAATTCCCCTGAATGGATCATTTAGGAGCTTCTGGGTTTTGTCATTAACACTACTCACATTACTATTTACTATATTTGGGAGCATAACCACAAAGATAATTGTTGGTGCCTGAAGAGAATTAGTTGTCACTAAAGGAAGGCAAAGAAGTTCTGGCAAAGAAATGCTGCTGGTTTAACTTGCATCTTTGTATCCTCTTGCAAGTGTGGAGAAGAAGCCCGGGAGGTGATTGAATTCCTGCAAAAGGTTGTTAATTGTATTGCATTCCATTATTTGTTCTCAGGTGGAGGAGCATCTTGGCCGAAGGAGCATTCAGCCTCTTCTTGCTGGGGGTGATTGATCTGTAGGACATTCCTTCTGTTTTTCAGGTATTCACAAATATTGCCTTCATGAGAGTGAGTTCTGAAGGACTGTGGTAAAGGACAGACCCTGGTTAAGGGCTGAACTGTAGCTGCCTCCTGTGCAGAGCGAAGGCTTTCAAAGCAGATAAGGCACATGGCAAGAGGAGCAAAGAGTAAGACTTTTACAGCCCTCAGATGACAATCTGCAAGCATCAATGTCTGGGATAACACAGAGAAGAACACTGCAGTCAGGATGATTTATACTGGGAATACTGTATCATTGCCAGCGATAACTAAGATGACACTTTAAAAAGTGCAGAAAAAATATTCATAGTTTCAAAATAAAAATGTCTGCTCTCCAGGAATATCTGACTGGTCCAGGGTACTATTTTCACAGAGCGAAACATGACTGATTATCAGTGAGTTTCCAGGTGTTGTATCTGACTCCTGAATGAGCTTTTTGTTTACACTTTGCTGGCAACAGTAATTTAGTTCCAGCTGAATTGTGTAAGAGGGAACTCAAGTGTTATTCTGTAGCACACTGTTAGTGAACTATGGATTTGAGGATGAACTCTCATCAAATCATCTAGCAGTCTAGTTCTCAAAATAAATCCCCTTTCTTCCTGTATCTTAGATTACTAATGATAGCTGTTCTATTTGGGTTTTTTATTTACTTTTCTCCTTATTAAGAGGTTTTTGCTTTCTTCCTGTGCATCCCTTTTCTCTGTTGTAGTCCCTATAAAAACCTTCCTTGCCTATCTTTTGAGCTTTTTAATTAATCAAAAAGCTCATTTTTTCCTATTTCAAAGAATTTCAGGCTCTTCATTCAATGTTATCACACCTCTCTCAGTACCATTCTATCTGCTCTTGCCTATGATTTCTCCAGTCCCCTTTGAAGCCAGCCATGTCCATTTCCCTGCTTGTCCATATTTTTATTTTATCTTCTCTGATACAGAGAAATCTGGTCTACACATCTCTATTCTTTGTGACTTAATCCTGTTTTTTGATATCTGTCTCTGATGTGCACATTTCAGGGAACTAGCTCACAAGCTTTAAGTAGAAGGTTATAGATGCATAGCAGTGTTTATGTTAGCATAAAAAATAATTAGGTAGACTGTCCAGTCTTGCCAGCTCAAGCCTTTGGTTATGCATTACATTACATCTTTTCACTCCACACTTGGTTTGTGTGCAGTCTCAGATGCTCAGCTCTTTAGGCAATATAATGAAAAGTACTTGTTCAGCACCCTACACCGAATGCTGTGCAAGGTCAGCGTGGCCGATCAGCAGTATCAGTAGCTGTCTGCAAGCCTCCAGCACTTGGAGCTTCTGTTCCTTTCCCCACTGTGTCAAATCAAGCTGGTCTGTTTACAGTGATGTAAATCGAAGTTGAATTTGGCCCAAATTTTAGTAAAAGATTCTTCCTGAACTATTGCAGCGAAGTCAATACTCTTATTGTTTCCTGCTGTGTCTTTATTTGCATGTTAATGGCAGATTATTGTTGTCTTTTCCAGTGTACTTCCCCAGAGACTCTATGCATGTTTTTATTGATTAGTTCCTCTTCATTTAACATTTAAATGGATATTTTCAAATTGGTGCAAAATTATAATAGTGTGTTTGCTCAAGGCATTTAACTGTGGTATTAGCAGAATCATCCAAGTCTGGTGATTATGCATGCTCTGTACGAAAGAGTTTAAGGACTACAGTGCAGACCTGCAATTAGGTCTGAGTTATACAAGTGAAAGAATCCCAGGCCAAAAGCACCCATCATCTCATTTATCTTCCTCAAATGTTAGTACAAGTGAAGTATGAAAACAAAAAGTATATGTTAATGTAAGAAGAACATAAATCTGAGTTTGTAGCCTTCAAAAAAGTTCCTAGTATTTTTTCACTTTATATAATTCTTAAATGCCAGTCTCCATTATCTAAGTTATCTCTTTCTGTTGTTGCAGAAGCTCTAGTTTTATTAGGTGAACATGAATGCACTTACTCCATGCAGTCGTGAAAATTTTGTCTTTGTGAACATGCACTGTAATGACCGGTTTGCAGCTTTAAGACTATGGGCTGCAATCTTATCACATTACATGGAATTCATCTGACCTCATCATGTCTAAGTAGAAGAGTAAAAATAACAGTATAATGAATAATACTTTATCCAACTTTGAGGGGGCAATGTAGGAGTATTTATGGAGTCTACCGGTCTTGTAAATTCAATTTCTTCATTGTTTCTATGGGGCTGGTAGAAACAATAATGTTTCCCTGTTGGTTTTAAGGCCTGAGGATATGATTACTGCTTTGTTCTTTCAGACTTAATCTTATTTCTAGCCAGTGCTTTTAAATAGTCTCAGTTGTCATTGGGTGCCTGCTAGTAGATCCCCGCTGACAGGTATAACCTGTGGACAACACAAGTGACCCAACAGACATTTTCACTACAAACGAACAAAGATTTTCTGGCTGAATTTAACTTCATTAATTAGAAACATGGAATCATTTAAGTTGGAAAAGACCATTGAGACTATTGAGTGCAAACATGTCAGATATTACAGTCTCCTGCGATCTTTTTTTCTACATTTGTCTTCCTTTTCCTCTGCTAAGGTGAAATAAATATAACTGTTCTGCTCAACAGCTCCTCAGTTTTGCTCAAAAAGTTACTTTGGGCTGAGTGGGGAGTCGTGATTGGAAAGCACCTGGAGAGAAGGTGTTGCCTCTTTCAGTAATGTTGTTTTGGTGTGTTTCTTACTTCACATGAAGTTTTGCCATTACTGTTTCAGCAGGTTGTGTGTCTGAAACTCGAAGGCTGTGAACAGTTCTAAAACAATGACAGAGCAGGCTATTTGTTCTGATGTGGAGGAGTTAAATGGCAAAGCTCTGAGTGATCTCTGGGTGGAATGTATTCACTGTGTATGAGTAGTCTACACAGCCTCTCAGGGGAGAAATGGAGGTTTTCACCCCATTCATTGGTGGTACTTACACTAGAAAAGTTTTGTACAAAGAAAACCACTTTGTATTTCAAATAAATAGAGTTGGCATGTATTGGTCAAAACTGGCATATTTCTTGAAGGTTTTTGTCTCAAATGTTGTCTCAAATGTTCTCTAAGACTGACATTTCATTGCACTGTGATTATTTCACGGGGTACCTTTGTATTTATTAGGACACTTAAATGACTGAATCTCAGTCTTACCTAGCTGGCTGCAAGGAAAAGTATCCGGAATCCTTCCTTGAGCTGCACTGCTCAGGAACCCACAGCAGGAAGGTGAGGGGTCCCAGCTGCTGCTCTGCAGAGCCTTGTGTCAGGGAATGAGGCAAACACAGAGCCAGTGCTTGCTGTTGAAGATCTCTGTGGTTCAAGAGGACACTGTGGATCTCCTTCCTTTATGCATTATAAAAAAGTTGCTAAAGATAGTTTAGCGCAATTGGACTGAGTATGTAACATAGCTAAAGCCTGGAAAACTGGGGCACTGAAATCATGCTCTAGCTGGTTACTGTGGTACAAAATCAGGCATTGCTTACAGAATCTGAAATTATGTAATGATCAGATAAGGTAGAGTTTTTGCCTTTAACTGTGCATTTCCTGGCTGCTGTCAGCTTAAAGCAAGTCCTAATGTTATTTTAATGTAGTTTGGTGTGTGGAATGCATCAAAGTAGGTTATATATTGATTGCTCAAACCTCAGAGCTGTGGAGGTAAATCTCTACTGAGAAGTGTCAGAACTTCAGTTAATACAGGAACTGATAGGCATAAGATGTCACCATTGTGCTTACTGCAGAGATAACATTTGTGTTGAAATTTTAATGTCCATAATGTTTACCCTTTCTAGACTATGGCAAGCTAATCAAAGAAATTTCTCTGGTATATAAATCACTGCACGCTATTGAAAATTGTAGACAAGATAAATCAAGATTTTTGATCAAGTCAGTCTTCAATCATTCTTTCCAGTAGCACAGAAAATATAGTCCATGTTGTACTTACAGTTTGCTATCAAGGAGATGTTTAACATCAAGGCTGGAGATTAACGGTGACAAGTTATATCATGGAGAATGTGAAACAGTGTTTAGACTGAAATATTAATTTTTAGATTGATGTAGAACTGCATAATTGAGGCCATAAATCAGTGTTAAAATCAACTGGATTATGCATCATATCAGTTAATACTCTAGGTCAACATCTTCAAAAACTAGACTACAATTTTAAAATCTGGACATTAATGTAGGAAGGTAAATCTGGATATGCACAATGGATTATATTTTCAAACTTTGGTAGCATTCATCACAATAGAATCAAAGTTTTTTCCATTCCTTATTTTCACAGACTGTTTCTCCTCTTTTGAAGACTTATGAAGTGTTTTATTAAAAGATCTGTATCTAATCAATAAAGGAGGTGGTTTATTGTAATGAACACCTTATTGTACTGTTCAGTATATTTTGCTCTTTGTGAGTTATCTGCATACAGTTTTTGACCTTCAACATTTGTTCCTTATATGGCAAAATTTATTTGAATACATTCAAGCCTATGGACTGCACTTACCTTGAAATCAGAGTTTATCAGTGTCTGCTGTTTATTCTGCGTGATTGGTCACCAAAGGCATGTGATTTGTTTCTTTTCTCCCCAGTATCTATGCTTGAAAACCACAGAAAGCTTTTAAGTTGCAGCTACTTCTGCCTGGGAACTTGGGTCCACAATGGGCAATGATGTACAGAACAATCTTTATTAAATAAGTTGAATAAATGTATGAATATATATGAATAATACATTGAATATTATAGTCATATGAATATTGAAGTTGAATTCTTCAGTATCAGTAATGGAGGTGTGTCCAGGATAGGCATTTTCAGTGATAGCCAGACAGAAAAAGTGCATTTTTTAAAAAAAAAAAAGTTTTTTCAAAGCAATTTATCACACATTTGGCAGTTGAGGACTGTGTTGGGAAGCAGTCCCACATTTAGGGTCTTGTTGATGGGGAACATATAGTAGTCAGAACTACATTTCCCAAAATGCAATTATTAATAATAAAAAAAGAATTAACATCTCCTGGCATGAGCTGCAAAGTGGCCAGCTGGGAGCTGTAGTGCTGGCTGGCAAAGCAGCTCCATACAAACCCAGGGGTGGTATATGGAGTGTTTTATCAACTGTGATTGCTTTGGATTATCCTGTGAAAGACTTTTGGCAAAGTAATCTCTATCTGAAGTAAATGGGACAAAAAGTCATGCATTCAGAGATAGTGAGCGATTCATTTCCCTTCGCGTTACAGGCGGCTTTAGAAAACTGATGGAGCAAAATGGTCCTGGGTGGACAAGTTGGAAAATTCATCATGGTTTTGGCATGATATGGTTTTGAGAGATTAGAAAATACTCTGCTAATTAGGGGAATTCCAGACATGTAAAGGAAGCATATTTCAGTAACCCACGATTATGTTGGGTTTCATGTAAAGCTATTTGCTTGGCTGCCAAAGTGTTTTATGGTGTGATGCCAACTGTAATATACTCAGAACTCAAGCTAAAAAAAACCCCTCCAAACCTTGATGCTTGATGAGTTAATGGGATGGGAACACAAAGACAAAGAACCTTGAAAACCTCAACATGAATAATTAAGGTAAATAGACAGACTGTTTTGTATTGTGATTAAAACATAAGGAACTTTTGGGCATTACAGAGCTATCTAGAAATTCAAAACTTCTTAAAACAAAAGCATGTACTGTAGTATCTCAACTATCTAACTACTACACTACACAGTTTATTATGAGCTGACTTGCCTCTCCTCTGTGAAAGGAGCACTCCTGCCATTCCATCATTATTTTCAACCTCATTACTGTCATCCTTTGGAAATACGTTGCAATAAGAGTCACTGGCATGTTAATGTTTTCAAGAGAATCCTTAATAGTTTATAGAAGTGGAACAAATAATACAATAAGTTATATTTCTGAGTATATTATATGCACTTAGTATATGCAGAGTTTCGCAAGAACCTGTAACTTCATAGTTGAAGCGACATGTGGAGCATCCAGAACATCCAGAGCTCTTACAGAGGACCGAGATTTTGATAAATGGTAGTACAGAAAAAAAAAAAGATATAAACAACAATAAGCAATGTACCTGTGACTCTCAGCAGCAGATTTGGTGTTTCTTAAAACTGCAGGTGAGGGGTAAGGACTGGTCAGAGCCTGTCACTGCCTTCCCAGCTGGATGCACCTGGGTGAACGCAGCTTTTCCGAGCCACGTGTCAGGTGCTGCTCCCGCCCCACTCCGAAGGGTTCTGGGGAAATTGTGGCAGCCCACAAAACCCACGAGTGAGGTGCAAAAATGCAACATAACTGTGGAAAATCAGTGTATTGTCCTGTACTTTGGTTTTGGAGGCTAGGACAGAGAGGACTGCCAGGTCTGCATGTGTCAGAGCTTCATCTCCTGACCTTTCCCAGGGCTGACTGAAATAGCCTTGGCCCTGGGATGAGAGCAATTCCCTGCAAGAGTCAGCCAGCACGACACTCCAGGCGTATGCCAGAAACCAGAGTGCAACAGCATCTGCACTCCTGCATTCCCCTGAGCCCAGCATAATGAGTGTGGCCAGGGAAGGAGGGTGTGGTGTCAGCCAGCTGCCAAATTAATTAACTGGGAGCTGGAAATACACGGATTGACTCAAGGGCTGCTTTGGGGTGTACACTGGGGGATGGATTTGACACTGACCAGAGCCAAGGAGCCACAGGCTGAGCTGAGAGCAGCTGCTATGACCTTCTGAGATACCACTGGTTCCCAGAATAGTTTTAATAGGTTGCAAATTTTTGTAGTTGTTAATTGCTTTGTTTATAATCCAAATCTACAGGGTGGTTTTGTTTTAATGAATCCGTTGTTGAATGGCAGCTAAAACATTAGTCTGATGTCAATTTTCATTGCCTCTTCCTGGGTTATGGTGTAAAAATGTAAATATCTATTTCCTTTCTGCAGACAAGGAGCAGCAGGATCTTTGGAGCACAGGACTGTACAATAAAAGCAATCTTAGGTCTATAAGACAGAAGAGGAGTCTGAGTGATGTGTCTTCCTCTTGCTTCCAAGGTAATACTTTTGTTTAGTCTTAGTGAAATCACTTGATTTCTGTACAGCTCCTTTTCCCCCATGTGTGTAAAGTCTGATCTCCAGGATTTACAAACCACAGAGGTGTAAGAAGGCGTATTCTCCTTGTGTCAGGCCCTCCAGGAGAAGGTGCTGTGGGATATGAAAGAGATAACTTTTATTTTATTGTGTCGTTCAGCATCTAGCACTGGAAAAATTCTACTGCTGCTGTTTTGCTCTGTGCAGAAGTTGAATCTCTGGCACAGGGATGAAACAAATTCCTAGATAGATGCATAATCTCACTGAGATAGGGCTCCCCGTAGTCAGAATGCGTGTTTGTTGTTTTAACCTGCAGGGCTGTGCTGGTTCACCCACGCAGCCAAGCACTGGCCCTTGTGGGCCCTTGTGCTGCACGAGCAGGGTCATTTGCATCACTGTGTCCTCAAAGCTGGTGAGCAGAGGAGGATGAATAGGAAGATGTGATCTGCTCCTTCTGCTTCTGTGTACTAGGAATAGTGTGTTTGCTCTCCCTTTTAAATGTGTGGTTGCACGTTGGAGGCAATATGTTAGATGGGAACACTGGGTCTGCTGGCCTGGACTGCAAGGACAAGTGGGACCCTCCATCCATTGGCTCTGCTCTTCCCTGAGGGACTAACAGAGGATGGGAGGAGAGACTCAGGCCTTCAGCTCTCCCCCTAAGACAGGTAATTTACATTAGAAAGTTCCTAGAAATGCTCCAGGACTAGAAATTCCCCTGTTCCGAATGTCACCTCTTTACTCTTATGAAGGTCCATCTCCTTGGATAGAGACTGGGGAAGATGTCCATGTACTACCTCCTCAGCAGCTTCTAAGGGTCAGGTGTTGCACACCATGGAGTGGAACACTGTCACTCTCGTCTATAACCACTGTGGTCTGTCATTGGCAGAGGAGTCCTGTGGGCAACTTAGAGTTGCTGGTGCCAGTATGTGAGATTCATAATCTGTGCAGGATTCTCTATTATAAATAAAAAAAATCTCCCTTATCCAGGATAATAGGGTGGGGAGAGGAAGAGAGGTGATGTGATAACCCAGATAAAGCCATGAGAGAGAAAAGGCAAAGCCTTTATAAATTAGCACATGAGAACAAATTTAGTATCTCTGCTTAGAAAAAAATTCCCCTTCGTTTTAGAAAAGAAGAGCAACACTGATTGGAATAGTGTGAATTGCACCAAAGCTGACAAACATGGAAAATTGCTTGATTTCTTTATTTGTTCCTGAACCTT
>JAYRBT010000082.1:7652689-7699974 GCA_036023395.1 Myiotriccus ornatus | reverse complement strand
GATTGGAATAGTGTGAATTGCACCAAAGCTGACAAACATGGAAAATTGCTTGATTTCTTTATTTGTTCCTGAACCTTTCAGTTTCTATGGAAATGCTCTCTTTGGGATTAAACCCTTCTCATCGCAGGAGGGTCATCTAATGCGGGCTTGGGAGGAGAAGAGGAGAGGTGACTGATGGGGTTCATGAGGCCAAGTTCTTCCATGAGCCACGACCAGGCTGTGGGTTGGCCCAGTGCTAGTGAGGACCTGGCAGTCAGGTCTGTGCTCTAGCTGATGACAGAGCCTATCTTTGGGTGGGTGGAGGTGGGTGAGGGGCTCAGGCAGCTGTTGCCACAGTTCCAGCCACTGACTCTGAACATCTGGGCAGCTGCCAGGAGCATGTGCACGCTGCTGGGCCTCTCGAGTCTGAAGCTGTAGCACTTCACTTCCTAGAACACTGTGCATGTTTGTGTACCTGCGATAGCCATTTATAACTCATTTACAATCCTGGCATGCTCCTCAGCCCGCAGATGAAAAGGGAATTTCAATCCAAGATGGGGTTTGCCACGGTGTTGCAATAATTGTTCTTTTCTGTGCATCGGTTCTATAAGGCTCTGTCAATCAAACAGTTCAATGTCTTCATTATTCTGTAGGTGCATGTCATGCTTAAGGGGAACACCAGCAGGCTCGGTGTTGGGACTTGCCCCGAAACAGCAACAGAGGGAGCTTCCCCGAGAATCAACACAGGCTTATCTGTACTACAGGTCCTTTCTGGAACGTCAAAGTAACATCTTAAGTTCAGAAGCCCTTAATGAACACACCAGACCAAACTCTGCTTCAGAATATGCATATGCGGCTCCTATTGAAGTAAATGGGCGTTCTGCCTGCGTCTGAGATAAGGATCTGGCTTGTAGCGAGGCTTAAAGGGGTATACGCTGGGTTTTCATGGACTGTCGCCTGCAACAGAATTTATTTTTGAGCTATTTTCAGTTATTTCTAGTGTTGCAATAGGTAATCTTCCCTTGTTTTCCTGCTACGTCTTCCCCATACTGATTTAATAAGGTATAGAGATGGAAATAAAGCAATCCAACCAGATAGTTTATTGTGGTTTCTTTAAGGCAATGTCAGGATATTTTTACAAGCTTGCAAAATTACATTTATTACACTCCAATCATCTAGCAGACCATAAACACTCCGGAATATTTTAGTTGGAGGAATGGTAATTTTTTTAAAAAACCTAGGTAGGGAATATGAGTTTGTTTGAAGAATGAGTGAATTTACCTAACATCTTTTCATTTTCCTTTAATTTGGCCTGTTTGGCCTTTAAAAGCTGTGCCTCTGACATCTGTTTTTTCTTTGCTGACACCATTCAGGCAAGTAATCAAGGAGAAGTCTGCCATTGCTTTTGCTGCACTAAAGTGTGTGTTTGTGGTGTGTGTGTATGGAAATTTCAAACCTTTTCCAAGGAGAAAAATGGTGAGAGGCAAGAAAGAAATGAAGAAACAGGATTAACAAGGTAAAAAATAAAATAAATTCTAAAGGTAATACATCAAAATAATGGAAGTTAAGAAAAAATACCACAAAAATATAAATGTCATAATAAAGAAATATTTATAAAGAAGCAATATTAAACTCAGAGGTGTGATTCCATTTCCTTTCACAAAACCTAAACACAGGACTTTTTGGAACAGCATACCTGTATTGATAGTGTGACATAGGCAAAAACTGAGTGTGGAGCCCAGCCACTGTTCCTATGATGCTGCATCCTTCCTTTAGTGTTTTTGCTTCAGTGGATGCTAATCATTCTCATAGAGCAGAGGGCTGGTAATTCTGACCCAGGATTACTGTCCCGGGTTCCTGAGCAGCACTGAAATGTGCAATTCATAGGAAAATGTACTTACAAATAGGAACAGTCATATGTGCTGAAATGATGGAGAAAACTAGAGCTAATGCAGCCTTTCCTATACTTACACCTGGAATAGCATGTGACACAAGTAAATAATGGATGAGCTCTTCCCTAAAAGGGAGCTCATAGTGGCACATCAAGACTTCTTGAAGTTTTTCTGAAATTCAGTTTAAGACTGATCAGCTTTAATGCCACTGTCAGTTTGTGAGTGTGCCCAGTGTGGACGGGGTTTTTCTTCAAGACTTACGTTTAATTGTGCCTTTCTGTATTGAGAGTGTCAGTTCTACATGATACATATGATATAACTACATGATAGGCAAAAAAAAAAAAAAAAAAGAGAGAGAAATTTCAGCTTTTTGAGTAGAAAAAGAACGTGAGGGGGAAAATCTTTGAAAAATGGCAGAAGAAGGAAAGCTGCATCATATGCTGCCCTTACAACTTAAAATTCTTCAAGGGAAACAAGCATATCCACAAAAAAGCAGAGAAATAATATCAATGAATGCCCTAAAATAGCAGGTGGATGTTTTATGTGTGTTGGGGTTTATATCACAGTTTTCAGGAGGTGAGCTTGTGCAACCAAATACAAAGCATCCCAAATCATGTGCTATTTTGGTGATTTTTCTGTTATGAAACGCACTGTTAGACTGAGAGCACCCCATGCCTATTTTGAGATCTGATGGAGACAGACTGGTGAGCTGTGATTGCAGAAGCTATGGGTGGTAGGGCTCTATTTTTCACTCCAAGGAAGAGGCATTTGTTTGCAAACTTTTATGGAATTAATATTGACAGAGATAAACATGCTCAAGTTCTCAAAAATGTATTTGCAGCAAGTGAAAGTCTGTTTCAAAACATATATAGCATAATTTAAATACACTGAAAAGCAGGTAAGAGAAACAGAGTGCAAATAAAGGACCTGAGCAGAGCAGCTTTACTTATAAAAATGTAACATGGAAGATTTAGAAATATGATTACCATTAATAAAATTCAGTAAAACAGAGTTATACAATGACCCTAACATACAACTAAAGCTTGAAACCCAGGCTACATAAAAGATTAGAAAATGTGATCAAAGGAAGAGTTTTGCAAGGTATTTGCATGTTCCAGTTAAAGACATGAAAAAGAAAAAAAACAAACATTGCGAAAAAAATCCGTCATCAGCCAATCTCACTGTTTTGTCCCTGGCTGAAGGATTTTTGAGACTGATCTGAGAAGTTTTGTCCCACGAATTTTTCTGCTAATGCTTCAAATAGAACCAGCGCAAGTTCTTGCAAGGACCCTGAGTCCTAAGCCAGATGCTGTTACCTGCTTGACGGCTTAATATTCCCAAGCCTGGGACTTCTGCCAGGAGAACACGTGAGCGAAGTGGGGACAAGGATATTCATTATTCATCTGTGCAGAAAGGATTTCCATCAGAACTTCGCAAACTGAAAGCAAAATTGAAAGCAAGGGAAGAATTAAGGAGATAGAAAGGCTAGATGAAACAGTTAAGGGGATTTTAAGAATGAGTATGTCAAGTATAGCAATTTTGATTTTCTAGTTCTTCAAGGTCTGTGATGCCTTAAAAGATTAGGCAATGCACATATTTTTTTTTGTCTTTGTAAAGAGCACTCCCCAAAGGTGGGATTCAGACTGGTCTGTGTACTCTTGATCTTAGGTGGGTAAATTGCAGCTCTAGGGTGCACCATCCAGGAGCTACAGGAGTCGTTGCCCACCACTTTCTGCTGAAGTTTACCTCCTTCCACTTGATAAACTTTCCTTCCAGGTTATCCCTGCCTCTGCTCTGCTTGTGGGAAGCTCGCAGGAGACACTGGAAATTTCAGCAACTGTGTAATTTCAGCAACTGTGTAAATTCAGCAACTGTGTAAAACTGTGTAAACTGTGTAAAAACAGTTATTTTACACAGATGCTTGAATATAATGTCAAGGAATTATCAAAAAAGGATAGTTTTGACTCCAAGAATATATATCAGCCTTAGTTTTCTCAGTTTGGTGGTTAAAAGCAGCAGGGAAAAATACAAGTGTCCACACAGGCTTTTTAAATGGACCTGGGGAGCAAAACTGGTTTCCTATCTACTGTGGTTTTTTTTCCTGCTGTCTCATTCTGGTTAATTGGGTAACTCTTGTTTCTTTGAAAGCACTTTGATTTGCCATATGAACACTGGAAGTATAATAAAATCAGGCTGTTTAAGAGTGTGTCTGGAAATGGTGATAAACAGCCAGTTCTCTGCAGTTCGTTACATCTGTGGATCGTGGTGAGCTCTCCCCCAGTGCTGGAGGCCAGCTGAGTGCAGTGGGGTTATGGAGGTGTTGATTATTCATGTCTTTTCTTGTGACATTCTCGAAATTTATTAAGCCAAAGGCATTGTGCAACGTTCAAGCAATAAACAGAGAAAAGAAGTCACATGCCAGAAAGGACTGGTCTTCCTCCTCGCATCAGCTTCAGGTGCCCTCCCAGTGCAGGCAGCCTGAAGTGGGAAAGCAAAGAGGTTGAATCTGTGAACTGAAGAGTTTTGCTGTACTCAAGACATCAAAAAAAAAGCAATACTTGCTGATAAATTTGTAGGAAAAGTGAGAAAAGGAAACCAGTACCTGGAATTTCACTTGTGCTGAAATGTAACCCTGTGTAAGTCGTGGGAGGAGGGAGGGAGAGATGCAGGTAAAGGGCATTGAGATTGTTTTGGATCATATCTGTGTTTGGACAGTGAAATGTGTCCCCAGTACTGAAGAGCTTAGGGATGCAATGGCAGTGAAACCAGAAATAATAGCTGTCAATGGTGCTAAAAGTGTCAAAAAGATATGGACATGGCATTTTGAGGCTGTATGTCTCTTTGAGTCTGCTTCGAATTTTTCCAGTCCTGGGTTTAACCCTTTGTACACCAGACCTTGGTAGAACATGGGGGTTGTTCTTTAACCTAATATTATGGATAAAATATGATGTGACTTTGAAAAAAAAACCCACAAAAACAAATGTGAAAAAACAGCAAGGCATTTAACAAGGAGTAGCATTAAAGGGGCTGGCCTGTGTACAGGGTCTGTCACTCTCAGAGCTGTGGGGCTGGCAAGGGCAGGGCTATATGAAGTTTCCTTGGGCACAGTAGTTGTAATGCCTCTGGTGAGCGTGTCAAAGAAGCATAAGCCTATGAGGATTCACTTTGGTAGCGCTTAGCCCAATCTCAGGGTAAAGTTTTTGGGTGCTGCAGGTCTAACACTGTTCAGGGCCCTTTAAAAATCCCAGACTTGTTGTGAAAAGTAAGAAACAGTTCATTCGCATTTTGCTATTTAGAGGAAAAGTGCGGAGTGGACGGTGTTATTTGATACTAATTATTTAGCAGGTATAAAAGCGTATTCAAGTCCCTAATCTCCTTTCTGAGCAGGCAGGCATGCTCATGTTCACATAGTTGCATAACTTGCCCATCTCCAGTCAACAAATCCTTCTAACTTTGTTTTCAGATCTAACGTAACCCCATCCCCGCACAAGCTGTGTGCGTATCTGGCCCGGAGTTGATCTTGCTGTTAACCTCGTCCTCTTCTTTTGCTCCTCCTACAGTTTGTTGCCTGCTTTCCATGTATGTTTGAAATATCAGCTATTGAGGAAAGGGCTGCTCCAACATTTGTACTGTGCCTGGTATTTTGGGTGGCCGAACTGGTGTTGAGGGCTTTTGGGAAAGCTAATGAAAAAATGTAGGGCTGAGTTTTGTGCTGACTTGAGATGCAAGAGAAATTCACAGAGATCTCTGTCTGCCGCTTTATCTCATGCATCTTATATGTGTACATCTATATCTCTATATGTCTATGAACATCTGTTTGTGTCTGAATATATGGCACCTGAAGGACAGAGATCCTGGATGCTGTGAGATGAACACAGCTTGCTGTTGATATGAATTGTGAGATTTCTCACTGCCAGGTCTTTTCCTTGACTTTTCACATCTTACATTTCATGCAAACTGACCGAAGTCAGTGGGATCACAGAGGATTCAAATCAAAATAAAACCTGGGCTGAGCCTGGTACTGGGAATTTTTTCTGATTTAAGCATAAATTAGATGTTATCTCTCAGCCAGTTATGGTGATACTGAAAGCAGATACTTCAAACTATTTACAGTGTATGAGAGTATCTAATCTTCTTTCTTTCTAGTCTTCTAAATTTAAAAACCAACCCAGGATAGGGTTGTGGTTTCAAGTTGTAGATGGAACAGACACTTTATTTATCTGTGTACCAAGGAGGTCAAGGAAATAAAGCAATCTTCTTTCAGCTCCCTGCATTATTATCACAAACAATAGCCTGCTGGCACAAAACAAGTTTTAATTGATTGTTATTATTGATTTTACAAGAAGCAAAGCAGAAGAAATACAGCTTGAATTTTGTAAGCCAGGGTGACCTGAAAAATACAAAGGAGAAAAAGAGATTATAAAACCCTCTCATATTTTGCACAGTCCTGTGAGTTTTCAGCTGAGCACTCCACAAAAGCCGTCTCTATTAATTCTCTCTTTGTGTATTTTGACCACATTGGTTTTTTCTTTATATAGTCTCCACCTGAAAGTTTTATTCAGGTTTTTTGTTTGGTGGTATCACTGTGCAGATCAGTCTTGTTCCTTATGGCCAGTCATTTAAACATGTCTCTTCATTTTCACTCCTTCCACCCTCCTCAAACCCACATAAAAGTTTTAGGCCAGTTGGTATCACGACTCTCTCCTTTCTGCTGATCACCCTTTTCTGGAGCAGTTCCTGTTCAGGCTGGGCCCTGGGTATGGGATTTTTTTCTGCACCCGCTGCTCTACCAGTGCCTGGTTGGCAACAGAGGTCTTGGGCTGTGAATAATCATGGACTGCCTCAGTGATCCCAGAAAACCAGTTAAATAACCTGGTTGGTGTGGCTGGTGTTCACTGGGGAGCCCTTAGCTATAGTTACACTTTCTCCTGTTCAGGAAGTGAGGAGATGACGAGCTTCATGGGATGCTGCTCAGATTCACACTTTTCCCAAACTTTTCCTGAGTTACCCTTGGGCACAGGTTGGGTGGGCTGAGAGAGAAGATTTTATTGGTGGTGAACAACAAAGATTTTGCAAATGCTGAGTTGAAAGCAGAACTTCCTCACTGTTCAGTCCTCTATGTTAATTTGATGGATCTTGGGGGAGGTGTGTGTCAAGAGGAAAATGTCGATGGGAATAGCAGTTTTTGGCACTTTTAGAAGAGGAATCAGTGATTCCTTGTATTTTATGCGTACTCTAAATATATATATGAAATTAACTAAGCCAGATGGATAATGTCATTCGGCAAAGCTTTAAAATGATTAACACTACCAAAAATGTTATCATGGATTTTACAGTGATCATTATTAACCTAATTAATACTATTATTAATAACATTAATAGTGTTATCAGCTTACCCAGTATCTGTCCTCAGAGACTGTGTAAAGTGCTTTCCAAATGCAGAACACGGAGAATATTACAGCCACAAAGATCTGCATGTTGGTGTGTAAGGTTTTCTCCTTCCTTTCCCCCTTTCTTACATGTAATTCTTATTTTATTGTGACTTGGAATATTTATGCGAGAGCAGTAAAAAAAAATAAAATTAAATTGAGTGTAGTTCAAATTTATATTCTGATGTTTATTCCTTTACTTACATTTGCAAGATTTTTGTCTTGACAGCAATGACTAAAATCTTCCTGCCTTCCAAAAACAATAATTGAAATATTATGATTTAGGCACTTAGAAGAAAAAGATTACATTTTTAGACACCTTGTTTTAAACTAAATGTTTAGTTATTTATGAATTCTTTTTTTTAAGGAATGAAGAATGACAAATTATTATCCATATCCTAAAATGAAATGTCCTGTTACACAGAGAGAGCCCTGGTGTTGCTGTCTATAGCAGCTTGGCAACAACAGTCTTTCCAGAATGATATACAAAGAAAAAAAAAAAGGTGTTTTTTTTTGCTTTTGCAGCACCCACTCAACTTTCCCACCAAGTGATCTGTTGTTAATGTGCAGGAAATCCCAATGAATGCACATCATTTGGTGAAAGAATGACAGCAGACACCACAGCTATCCTCAGCAAGCATCCACCTGCTCCCGTGGTGTCTTTTTAAAGCAAGTTCAGCTTACCTCTTCTCCTCTTAGTTTTCCTTTGCTTAATTGCAGGTGATGATTCCAAAGAAGCCTTCACCTGTTTGAGTGTGCTTTCATCTTTCTAGACAAAGCAGGCTTGGGCTTGGTGCTTGATCTGTGGCATAGTTAGGGCCTTTGGTATTAAAGGCGTTGGGATCACCCTGAGGCTTTTAAGGTTTTAGGGTTAAATTGATGAGCGTGTATAAAATGTAAGCTTTGTTGTTTGGCAGAGTTTTTCAGCGTTTGTTATTTTTTTTTTTCATTAAGAAACCATGGGACTGTACTGCATTCCTCAACTGCCTCTTGCCTATTAAGGAACGCTGTCAAATGGAGACCTCTTCGATGTGAATAAAACTTGTGATTCATTGTGTTGCCTTTAATCCTCACGGCTATCCAGCTTAGCTGAGATGTCCAGGAATGCCTCTGCACCAGGTTAGGGTATCTATTTCTCTCCCTGTTTCATCTGAGCTGTGCCTACTGGATAATAAATACCTACAGGATGGTAAATGCTCTTTACACTGTAGAGCTCAGAGAAACATCAGCTCCTGCCCACAGAGCCTGGACTTGGACTTCTACTCCGTCTTCTTTGTTATGGAGCCAGCATTTAGGAATTCAGAGCTGTCCCACGAAAAATCCATAGCAGAAGCCAAACAGTTCTCAAATACTCTCTCTTTTTTTTTTTTTTTTGTTCTCTTCCCCTCTTATTTTAATGTAGGAAATTACCTGACCAAAGGCCCAGTGAAAGATAATGCCCTGACCTCGACCATCGGTGAAGGGCTTTAACGAGTGCTGCCCATTGCTGCTAAAGATGATAGCTGTCACTTCTAGAAAAACGATGTGCCTGGGTTTCTGGCTGGGATCCCAGCACCTTGGCTGCATCTGCTGTGAAATGGTTCCCTCCACCCCAATAAGCCCTGGTGGCAGGACTAGCCCTTTGAAAGAAATTGCTGTCCTCTGGGAGAGGGAAGGATAGTGGCTTTATTGGAAATAATTTCAGCACAATTTGTGAAGTTGTAACTGAGGTGACAAGCTGAATAAAATGGTGTTTTCTCACTTTTCTTTTTTTCTCCCTCCTCACTCCTTGTATATGTTGCATGGGGGGATTTACTTCTTTTCTTAGATGGGGTTTGAGATGAAGTTTGAAATAAACTGGAAATCAGTGAAGATCTGAGTACAAGAAAGGACAATGTGTTAGCTCTGACAGTGACAAAGTTAGAGGCATCTTCTGGCTTTGCCATTAGTTCCTTATGTGCTAGAGGCAGCAAGCAGCCTTCAGTCTGGGGGCAGATTTCACATTTCAGGAGGAAGGCACAAGTCCCTCTTTGAGCTGCCACAGAGATTCTGGCCACCAGGTTGCCACCTGGTGACACTGTTTGCTTCTAGACATGGTCATTAGGGTAGAGCTCCTCTCTGTGCTAACTTCAGAACTGCTTCTTACCAACTACCTAAACTTGAGATCCAGATGGTAAGGCCAGATTTGGAATTACGTTGTTTTTTATACTAAACGTTGATATGCTGTTGTCTTCTGAAACAGTCTTTTCCTTCTAAAGGCTATAGATTTATAGACCCTGATTAATTTCTTAATTTTTGTTTTACCAAGTGAAGCCCTTTGGACTTTCTAACTGATCCCTTAAATTACTTTTATAGGCCTGGTATGAATCTTCTCCAGTTGTCTGTGTGTGGACTGTAGGAGTGGTGTCAGCATTTCAGCAGTTGTCTTTCTCAGTGCCCCCTTACCTAGTACATGGAAGAGGAAGGTCAAGAGATTGTCTGCCTAAATTTTATTTCAGAGTTAATATTTTCTAGGATATAGTCCTTTATCCTTCATGTACAAATGAACAATTAGATGGAGGTGTCAATATGTGAATTTGACTGATCAGCTGGCATCCAGAAGAGCAATTTGAATTTGGCATCCAGAAGAGCACAGCCGATGGAGGTCTGTAGGGTTTTGTCTGCATTGATCAATTCTCCACTGACTAAACTGATACACAAAGTTTACAGGTAGGCACTACCATACAGGTGCCTGAATTTGGAGCTGAGTCTCTCTGGTGGGCATGAAAAGATCTGTTTGGCAAAACTGTTGATTATACATACAAATATATGTAAAATTAGTAAATTCTTTATGACATAAACAGTGAAATTTCAAATAACTGCAAACTGTTCCTAGTTCAGAGTTGTGGCTGCAAATCTACAAACAACCTGAAAAGTTCCATGTTTCCCTGACCTTTCCTGACGAAATGATCTGGAGTCAAGTTCTCCTCACCCAAACTTGTACCCTTCAACTGACTTCAAAGGAAATAAATGAGTCACTCAGCAGGGCAGAACAGAGGCTTGTTATTACTGTAACACTTTCTATATGTCATTAATAGTCTTCTTATCTAACTCTACTAATAGTCAGCTAAATTTTAAGTGTTTATATACAGTTGGATAATTATTATTTTTTTTTGCATTAAAAACTTTGGAAGGGTATTTTTCCCTCCTCTTCTGTTTATATTTACATTTTCAGATACTGCATACACAGCCTAATCATATCACTTTGAAAGTGATATAGAGAGTTGTGCTCTCTTACTCAATCAGATCTAATCAGTTTGGATGGATTCCAAATACTAAGCATTAATCTCACTTAAACCAAACTCCTGATAGTTCATCTAGCCTGAGTATTCATGTCAAAGACATAAAACAATCTCCTTTAATGCCCACAGTACTTTTTAAATTGAGCTTTCACCATCTGTTAATAAAACTTGCTTTGTACTGCTGGTTGTGTTCTGTGGAATGTGTCAGGGGTGAGTTTCTCTTTCCCTCCAATTCTTAAAGGCTTTCTTTTTTTACAAAAGTATATGAAAATTATGCAATGTAGTAACAAGGAATTAGTCACACCTTGGCAGAATCTCCATTACCTTGGCTCACATCAAAGGGAAGGGGAGAAGTGTGGTCCTTACAAGCTTAGAGCATTCCTTTGCCTTGGAGTCCCACTCTGTGATGACAACTAAATTGGACACTGATGCTTACTTATTTTTCAACACATGGGTGTAAAACACATTGACCTTGCAGTTGACTCTTTTAGAGCACCTTTCATCATGGGCCCAAGCTCACAACATGATGCAGAGCTCTCTGTTGACTTTCAGGACTCCCTGGAGAGGATTATCCAGAGGCAGAGCTGCTGAGCTGAAGTCCCCCTTTGATGCTTTCTGTGTTTCAGCATCTCACATTATTAATCCTGGGAACGGTACTGTGGCACTTCCCTGTCAAACTGTTATGGAGATCAAGCTCAAAATAAATGGTGCCTTCAGGTGACATTTTGCATGATTCAGCACTTTAAGGTCATAATTTACAACAAAAGGGGAGTGAACTACAAATTAGAAAGGGCAAGAGGAAGAATCCATGTCTCTGTGGGGCAAACTCTTCGGAGTACACCACTGGCTTTACTGGCTGCTGCAGCTTTCAGGAGACAGCTCGGTGTGTTTGATTCCAGCTTTGCCTGGGAAAGCAGGTGAGGTGTATGCCTTAGATGGTTTTAAAAGTCATGGCTAGACTTGTTTTCTATGACTCTCATAAAAGTAAGTGAAAAAGAGAAGGGTTTTTGTTGATTTGAGAAAAAAGGGGATGGATTTGAAGGATGGATCAAGTTTCATTTTTGATGAGCAAGAGACTTGATTGTCAACATACTCAAGTGATCACATTGGGGTCCAAGCAGTGAATAGGCATTAAACTACATGTTTATTCTCTTGAAGAGGCATTGCAATAATTTTGTGAAGTTTTGCAGCTAGGGAAGTAGTTGTTTGACCTTCTGACTGCCTCAAGTCAGAGAGTGTTTCAATGCAGCCTCAGAGGTTTTGATGGTCAGAGTACAAGTACAGGGAAAGTGTGAGATGTCAAAAGACTGCCACATTCAACTCTCCACTGGTGGCAAGCCTTCCTTTCCCAGAAACCTGCTTCTCTGGGACATGCAGAAGTAGTCCCATAGCATCTCACCTCAATGTGAATGCCAATCTGAAGGCATCAGTCATCCTCCCAAACATAAGCAGTAGATGCTGTCACTTAGTGCAGTATTTAATTTGTTATTTGAATAACATTGTAAAAGCTCCAAGAAAGCACTGTGGCCTGCAACCCTGCAAGCTGTGCAAATCTGTGCCATTTCCATGTTTACGCCGGGATATCCATCCCTGAGATTTGCTTTCAAGGCCAATTAATTTCTACTTGAAAAGTGGAAATTAGGACCTTTATGCCTTTGCACCTCCACCTCTCACCTCACACGTCTCTGCTGGGAAGCTGCTTTAAAGTAACGATGGTAGAATTTAACTGAAATGATAGTTATGATGGTGATGGTGATTTTATGAGTTTCAAAATGTAACTTGAACATGGATTTCACTTAGTAGATGTGTTAAATAACGACGTACACTCTGGAATTCAATTTGTATTTGATTGCACAATAGCTAATTTCTTCAGCTACTTTTTCAACTTCCTGTTAACACTTTTGTTTTTACTTGTAAGTTTTTTGTTTGGATATAATGGGGCTTTGTGTTTCTTGGTTCCTTATCTTATGTGGGTGGTAGAAAAATTGCTCTACTGCTGTAATATTTGTGGTTGTGTGGGGCAGGTGGTTTCATGCAGAGTGAAGAAAAATATCTGAAGTAAATAAAAAAAAAATGGGTAAACTTCTTTCCCCAAGATTTCTTTATCCACCTGGATCCTCTGCTGCAAACCCCAAGGAACCAGCAGAAGAGCTGGTTTCAGGGATGGAGAGGCCCTTTGCCAATCCTTGCAGTTTCCAGCTGCCTGGAGCTGGTTTGGGCTTTTGTTGTGCATTGCACGCCAGCATGTCCCGGAATTCCAGCTGCCTCCTCCATTGCCCAGGGGTCCCACTCCTTCTGTCTCCTTTTGGGCTCCAGGCATCATTTTCTTCCACCCCTCTCAAGACTCATGCATGGAACAGGTCAAGACTAGCTCTTTGGGACTTGTATTCAAATGGGAGGTGGGTGCAAGTCTGCATGACCTGATACACTCTCCAGAAGTGTCAGACATGCATAATGAGCACGGTGAACTCTTCTTCCAGGCTCAGAGTTGGAACCTGGATATTTGTTGGCTGGAAAAAAAGTACATCTGTCTAGGTATTCCACTGGGTATTGCTCACAGCTCTCTGGGGAAGAGACTATGTATAATACCTTCAAATTAGATAATATTTAGGATTTGATGTTGCCTTCTAAGGACACTAGATATTTAATTCAAATTTATTGTAGTAAACTTGTCAGGAAAGATTCCATGTTCTTGTTCCTAATGGTAAGCTCCAGGACTCAGCCATTTTGATGTTCATGCAGAAGAATTTGTAGGGTGTGAAATTCACCCTTAAGAGACTTAGAGTTGTCTCCAGAGGGTTTGTGTTACCACTTTCTGGGCCTACTCTGACATCTCACATCCCACCCAAAACACCTGCTGCTGTGCCATCTCATCCATGCATGTTACAGCAAGGACTTCTGGGCATTTTATCTTCACTGAGTTTATGTGGATCTCTCCCTTGAGCCAGAGGCTTGTGCACAGCTAGACTGCCTTCCTTGGCCAAATGTAACGAGGAGAAGGCAATGCAACTCCAAAAGTCCTGCTTAGTACAGAGGCAGATGATTAATTCCTGTAATTAATTCCTGTAATTAATCCCTGTAACAGCCCAACCTCTTTCATCCTTGACCATCTGTGTCCACTGGAACTGCATCCAGCAGGTAGACTTGGAGACATTTCTTCTGTCCTAGTGTTCAGTCCCCATGCCTTGTTGGGAAGAGGAGGTTTTTTTCAAATCATACGACAGTTTTACATCAGGTTGTGTGATGGGACCACAGACCCATTGGTTGGTACAGCATGGAGCTCTCCATCCACCTCTGCTGTTCTCTCCATGGGAACAGGACACCAGCACCCCTTTACTCCCCTTGCCTGTGGTTGATGGACCACAAGTCAGGACATTTGGCATGCAGGGTCGAAGAGCAGGAGGACAGACCACAAGACAGGGCATCATGAAATCCAGACCCAGCTGTGGCAGAGCACAGCTCCGGTGAGCTGGATGCTCAGTGCCTGAGATCTGACAAGTCTAAGAGCCCTTTCCTTGATACTGGGTCTTGGATCTGGAATAAGGTAACAGTTTGTGGCAAGAACCTTCTGTTTAGAATCATGGATGCACTAAGGCATGACACATTTGCTAGAACTACTTAAATCCTTACTTTAATGAATGAATATATGAGCTTTATATAACTTCTTCAATTATATACTTGATGTGTACAGAATTTATTTATTTGAATTATGATTTTTTTTAAAAGTCAACTGGTATTTCTCAGGCAATAAGGCAAGGGTAGGACTGTGCACACTTGTACAACTTCAAGCTGACAGAGAGGTGAGATTTCTGCTTCTGGACTTCAGAAGGTCAAAATCAATGCGGGAACTTTTCCCAGTGGTGGCAGCTGCAAATGTCAGGGAGAATTGCTTTTCCAGCAGTTTCCCAGGACAGATTTTCACAGTCAGAACCACTAATTTCTTATGTACTCTCAGAAAACCATAATAAAAGAAACCTGGGTATCAGTTTGATTTGACTTGGGGATGAAAACAGAGGTATATAAGCAAGGCACTGCAAGGAAAATTTTCATTTCAGTTGTATTTGGTGTATTAATAAAAAGAACACCCAAAGCAGGAACTGACCAAACACATACTTATTTAAAAATAGGAGACTGAAAATTTGAAATGTCTCTGTGACATTTGTGATTATGGCATGGTCCTAAATACGACTATTAATAACATAAATGTTTGTCTATGACAATGTCAAATTTAGGTTGCTGTAAACCATGTAGCCCAGGTGTATAGTAACATGGCACATATATTCCACAGCACACCACACACAAGCTTGGATCCTTTTGATAAACTGCATAAGCAGCTGATGTGCTGCATTTATGTATCTTGGAGATGTTCACAGACGATTTATCCCAGAGAGACTTGTTTCAGATGCTTTTAAATAAAAAAAAACAGTGATAATCTCCACCAAATGTAGTTGATTACTTGAAATCTCAAACAAGACCCAACAGAGTTATAAATGAGAGCCATAGTGAGATGTTTCAGTACCTATTAGTCTCCACTCCAGTGATCCAGTTGGGTACCCCTGCTCCTCATCACAGTCCATTCCACCCAACAGAGACCTGCAACATTAGCACCTAGATAGTAGCTGGTGACACAATACAGAATAGAAAGCTTAAGGTAGCAGCAGGAATTTTTTTTCCATATTTTCTTCCAGAGACACCTTAACTGGTATTTTCTCTGCTGACCTGTCAGAGCACCTCAGGAGTGCAGATGTGTTCTTATCTGAGCAATAACCCAGCCAGCTGCCTTCAAAGGGAAGGGTGGGTAAGCACCTATCTCTGCAAGGAGTAAGGGGTGGAGAAAAAGCACATTCACAAATATGGCTTATTTTTTAATGACTAGCACCTTTTTTTTTTTCCCCCCCCTGTTAAAAAGGCCAAAAAATGGGAGTGTGACTCTATTGCTATTTTAGTGGGGAATTAAAATGTTGATAGAAGTAAGTGGCAAAAGACAGCACTGGTAATGCAACCACCTCCTTTTTTTCACCAGTAGTTTCCTTCTCTAATATTTTATACTTACAGTGGAGCAACTTGGTCAAATAGAATTGCCATAAACTTTCTTCAGTAGAAGGAGTTGTTGGCTTGTGTTTGTAAGCTCTCAGGTACCCTTGGAGTAAGAGCTTTCCATGCCCCCTATAGAAGACCCAGCAGGTGCCCGCGTGGTAGATCATGCAAATACTTGACAAATCACATAAATCCTTCTCCAGCTTCCAGAAGAGATCCCTCACAGGCTGGTGAAACTCTGTATCTCAGGGAGGGTGATAATCTTGAGAAATCCACCAACTCCAACATCCACACAGGTACTCACAGCCTCTATGTATAAATTAACAACACATATAAATCTGGTTGCTGCCTGGAGGTTAAAAACAACATAATAACTATGTAAGAATAGACCAGTCCTAAATTTCCAAAGAGAAATTTTTCAATCTTAGAATCATACAATCTTCATTGTATTATCTTTACAAAACAAAATGTTTTATTTTATGACAAGTGCCAACCAATATCTCACTGATATCACATTTCAGTATCATAGAATCAAAGAACCATAGAGTAGTTTGGGTTGGAAGGGACCTTAAAGATTGTCTAATTCCAGTTCCCTAGTCATGGTGAAAGGGACACCTTAAAAGTCAAGATTTGTAGTTAAAAAGACTCTACAGCCTGTCTCAGGGTCTGCTCCAAGACTGCTCTGAAAACGTGGTTATAGGTTCAACTTAAGAATCCAGAGTAATTCTGAATTGTGCACTTTGATTTAAATGTCATTGTGCATATTTTACATCAAATACAAGACCTCTGGACCTTCTGAGGTGCACTGTGTCCTTGGTATGCAGGTGACATTTTGGTATCATAAAAAAAATTACTGCTAGGAAAGAAAATGAATTAGAAAATATCAGCAAATAAGCTGCAAATATGATAGAGGTTTTCTAAGGCAAAACTAAATGTTAGATGAACTCCTATTAACTTTGAAAATTTCTTTAAATTTCTTGCTGAAGATGGGTTATATATGGCCTACTTAAGCCTCCCATTACTTGTAGCTACGTGGTCCATGTGAAATCCATATGAAATCCACATAGGGATGATTTTCCTGGCTTGATTTTGCTGCTATTTTCCCACATACACAGCGGTCTGAACCGACACCCATAAACTCCACTTTTCACTTCTCTTACTCAGCTGTCACTGCCTGCACAAGGTCAGGTAGCAGAGCAACAGACCTTTGGGCTCTAATTGTCTTTTCTTACATTGTAAAACAGGTATAGGACAGGCTGTCCACCTGGGGATGCTGGGAGCATTAAACACCAGCTGGGAGCGTGCCCCAGCATGCTACAGCTTGTACTGAGGTTGCTAAGTGACTTAAATCCATTGCACAGAATAGAACCATATAGCCTCAAAACAGCAGAACCTCACTTAGTTTCTAGTAACTCATTAAAATGACTCTACAATTCTTTTGATGTTCTGTACTAGTCTGGTCACATTCCTTTCTGTTTTATAGCATGGTAATAACAACATTCTTGTAAACAGTCATATAAACTCGAACCTTCATATTGCTCTCTTCGGATGATCTGAAAGCATTTTCACATTGGGATTTGGCTTTCTTACCCCCATAAAGCATTTCCCACCCTAATAACCCACACCATCAAAGGAGCAGGGGGGAAAAAATAGGGATGCAAAAGTTGATTACTGCTTGGTCACTTTCTCAGGGCACCCATAACATCCTGCGAATGCGGAAATTTTTTCACAGCCATTACTTCTATAAATTAATTGTCCAGAGCTATCAGGGTTTCCATTCTATTTCGGAGGAAGTTACTGTGGACAGATAGACTCCTGCCTGGATGTTAGTGCCTACCCTCTGGGGATTAGCAGCCTGTGCTCTTTCCATTGTTATTAGTACATTGTCATCCTCTGTTTGCATAGATCTACAACCTGGGGTAATATTTTCTGGGAGCTCAAGTGCTGTTTCACACATCTGGCAATGGAGAATTACAGAGGCAGAGAAGGCCTAGGAGGCCAAAAAAGAAGCCACTCTGGTTTAGCCATGGTTATCCCACTGATAGCATGAGATGAAAGAAAGATAACCGGCTTCAGCTGGCTTGTGTGTGCTGCAAGGAGGATAGGCAGCAGTTTCCAGATGTCTCTGGCCAAAGGCTTGGCACTTAAGCATTTGCTCAAACAAAAGGGCCAAGGATAAGGGACTGCACCCTTTGCAAACAACACGGCACATGGACATGTACTCACACGCAAAGAATTTACACCGGCTGAACAGTTTTCCAGGCAGTCAGTAAATATGACTTATGCTTTCTCTTCCTCCATCAGTAGTTTAAACAATCTGGGAGCAAAACCAGATACAATGATCTTCCTGACACTGTAAATGACAAGGAAAGATTTCACACATTTTAATGTGTCCTCAGCTTGCTTGCTTACTTTTCTTTACCTCTGTTTCTTTCTATTTATCTATTTATTTATTTATTTATTTTTTATTTTTGTTTTATCCAAGACAGCTCCTCATTTTCCTTTGGACTGTCCAGTTGGAGCAGAGTAACAAAGTAATGTGCTGTGAACCAGCTTAAAAAGGAAGCCGTAAATACTAAACTGAACAAACTGCCAACAATCTCTAAAGAAGCAATGTGTTACACAGCATATCTGCTGAAGGGTGATACATTTATAGTAGCTGCAATCTGCTGGAGAATTTTTTGCAAGTAGAAAAAAAAAAAAGCTAGATTTGACAGATAAATTTTGTTGCAGCGTTACCCTTTGTTTATAGACCTTCTCTCCTTTTAGTGTACCCTAGAGCAAATCTCTGCCTTTTCAAAGGGCCACGCCATTGTTCAACTGAAACGTTATTATTTCTTCTCTCAAGTTTGATTAAATTACTTGGCACTCAGACAGAAGTTGATAATAATACAAACACAGTGATCAAGGTGGCAGATGTGCCGTTATTCTCTTAATGGCAAATAGCTAATTCTTCAAACTGTGGCTACGCAGTTCTAAAGCGACACAGGAGCTGCATGGGGAACATTGCAGTGACTTTTACATATGTTAATTGAAATGGGATTGGGAATTTATTGGGGGACATTTAAATAATTGCTCTCCTTAACAAATATAGTCTGGCTGTTGGGTTGTAGATGATGTGTGTGTGGAGATTGCAGAGATTAGGGCTGGAGAGGCAAGCAGAGGTTGGAGGCAGCTGACAGAGCCTGCGCAGCTACAGGGCTCTGCTGCCTTGCAGGAACTTGCTCCTGTATCTGAGGCCCTAGGATAAAAGGTGTATTTTTAAAATGTGTGCGCTAAAGTGTTTTAATTAACACCTGTTTAAGCCCTGGAATAAACAGCACAAGGTATTTTCATCATCAATTGATGGAAAAGTGGCTTAATTAGGTGAAGGAGTAAAGGGAATAGTTAGGACACCTTGGTGCTCTGAAAGGACCAAGTAGAGAAAAGGGGACTCTTGCACCCTGCCTGGGGAGATTAAAGTAGCCACCTTTTGAGTGAGGATCAGAAACCAGGGATTTTAAATATATTAGCTCAAATGCTTGAGCTAATAAGTTTTAAAATAAATCTTTTCTAGACTACACAAGCCCTGAGGCAAGAGCAAAGAGATTAAGGTAAAAATAGAAAGCATGAAGTGTCTAATAATGAGCCACACCTGTTTAGCAAAGTTTCCCTATCTCTGGTCTGGTCTACACCCCAGCTTTGTATCAGTATGACTGGCTTGGCCAGGAAAGTGTTTTTCTGAGGGACTGGGAGGATGATCAGGTTGCCACGAGGCAGCCACGTGACAATGGTGAAGGTCCTGAAGGCAACCATGGAGTTGTCTGCAGAAGATGTTTCCCTGTCATTTACCCCAGTACTGGAGGAGTTTTGGTTGTTTCATGTGTAGATAAAATAAGGACTTTTTAAGAAGCTCTAAACATGATTTAATAATTTAATTATTTAATTACGTGGAGACAAGTGGTATTCATTTACTACAATGGATCCCAATCTTGTTGGCCTCCAGGCTCTATTGTACTGTAAATATTATTACTCATAACAAAAACCAACCTAATGTTTTCCCCCAAAACTCCAAGCTTTGGTCTTCAGCTGCTGATGCTGGTTCAAATTGGAAGAGGAAGTAGATAAAAAACACCAAAGAAGCCTTCTTTGAGATTTCTGATGTTATTTCACAGACCCCAAAATCCACATAACTTCCAGAGAAGCACAGGTTAGCTAGCCCCTGTACTGTTAGCCCTGCCCCCTGCCAGTCCTCTCCAGTCAGTCCTTTTTGTCCATCTTGAGAGCAGTTACAGCGTTTGGTGGTGTCTGACTGATCATGGCTGTACTTTACATTGCTTTGGGGCAGCCCATGTGTAGGACCTACTGGCTACAACTACAGGTAACTCATAAAGTTACACCCTTGTCTTTATTTTGGAGTTGCGTATGTTTTCTTTATTATAGGCAGGAATCCATCGTTCTTTATGAGAAATATTGAGATCCTTTAAAAGAAATATTAAAGATTAGACCAGACTAGGGGAAGCTGAGTTTTGAGACCTGAGAATTCCTGTTTGTGTAAAACCAGACTACCTTTCTCCCCTGTTCATGGTCAATTATTTAGTTATTATCACGTGTTCCACTTACCCTCAGAGGACCTACGGGAACTTTTGCATCCAAGTGTCCAGGATGACATCCTGGTTTCACTGAAGTCAGCAGGAGTTTTGCCACTGGCATCTCCTCCTTGGAGTTTGCCCTACACCCTTGTCAGAGCAGGCAATATTCCTGATGAAACTGTAGGCAAACACTGTCGCAGTATAAATATAGGTATAAATTATCTTTGGGGTTAAGAGGCATTGATGTATACATAGCTTACATAATATAGGAAAGTTGTGACAGAGAGACTTTTTTCTTTACACCTTCTTTCTTACACCCTTGCCTGTGTCACTTTCTCCTACAATCTAGCTATTCAATTCTGCCAGTGTGAAGAGTGAAGAAACATCTATTCACTCATGTTCATTTTTCTTTATACCAATATACTTTATAGCCTCATCTCAGCTGCTTGTCTGTCTGATCAAGATGAAGATGTAGGGTCCATCAACAGATTATTAGAATAGATATGAATTTGGTTATGTGTCATTGCAGTAACAAGGCTTGATCCTTCAGTTATAAGTGAATTTGGTTACATTTACCTTATTAATACTCATAAAAGCCTTATTGAGAGGAAAACAATTGCATTTTTCAGAACACTTTTCTGATATATGTAAATCTAATATAGTACAATTAGAAAGCAAATGAGACAAGTCAAAAGTAGAGAAGAGAAGGAATCAGGACGCTTACATAAGTGATTTTTATGCTCCTGTTTTCATAGTATCTGGTCCTCTGATGATCGTTAACTGTAGGATGACAGCTTGGACTTGGTTTCATGAGCAACTGAACAGAGCTGATGACTGACCAGAAGGAGAGGCAATTTCCCAACACCTTTCTCCATTCTTTCCCCACTGCCCTTTTTCTTCCCTCCTTCCCTTTCCCGGATTCAACGTCCCACTGCTTTGTCTCCAGCCTTGGTATAGTTGGATTTTGCTGCAAATCAGTTAAAACTCATTAACCTAGCAGAAGTTTTGTTGTTGCATTTTGTGCAGTTTATTTCCTGCTGTGAGCTCTGGCTCAAAGGGGTCAGTGACATCAGAAGTAAATCCAAATGAATATCAGCAATGAGAGAGGATGAGGAACTGACTGAGAAAGAGAGAGTGCTTCTCTGTTTTGGTGGCAATGAGCTGTCAGAGTGGCTTATCCTGTGTCATTAAATTGTCGCTTAAATATGCAAGTTCATTTCTGCTGAAAAGGTCACTTCTGAATTCTCCTGCCCTCTGGATTCCTGGCAGATTTCTTCTAGTTAGGTGAGATGAAACCACTCAGCAGAAAGTGAGGACTCCTGACAAAATGCGCTGGAGGATAAAGGAGGAGGAGGTGGCAACGTGTCACACCAGGTCAGCAAGCACACCTATTGTACCCTAAGTGTCTTGCCCAAGATCACAAGGGAAATCTGTGGCAGAATGGAAAGTTGACCCTTCTCTTGTAAGATGAAGAAAACTGCTGTACCCCCAAAATTGCAGGATCTTGCTTCAACTGGTCCAGGCAGGAGTGGGTGATGTAAAGGGCAGTGTTGGCTCCCCACAAATATAGGATAATCTGCTTTAGCCAGCATCTCAGCTGATACTACTTTCTAAAAATCAGAGAGCTTTTAACTTGAAAACATGGTATTACTAGTAGTTTCCAAATTTGTCAGCAGAAATGGTTGCTGTAAGAATTTCTGACCCCAGCACTGAATGAAAATCCAACGAATTTGGCTAAGTTCTTGGCCTTGGGAATGTCCTTTGGCAGTGATTTCTGCAGGCAGAATAGGTGAAAAAGTCTTTCCCCTCACTAGTTTTGATTTTGCTGAGTCTTAATTTCCCTGAACACTCCTTGTTCCTTAGGGTTTGTGGCAGCAAGAATAAATTTTAACACCAAAGCACGAGGCCCGAGCTTCTCCCTCTTGCTGGGTGGCTGCTGGGCAGCCTTATAAATCAAGAATCCTGAATCCAATCCTGACTTCCACACTGATTCCCGCTGTAACTCGGATTACCTGCTTGCCTCGGTACAGCCACTCGCACGGCGGGATAATGATACTTGCCTAACTGATAAGGCTGTTGTGGGATGATTTATCTCATTACAGGGAGCGAACTGCCCAATGCAACTGCTAGAAATGGATGTGGAAAAGAAACACGTTATTTTTTGGAACCGGAACGCGCTTCCCTGTGGGAACCAACGCCCGGCGTTCGCACCAGATGGCGCTGCGCTGCAGGGTCAGTCGTGGCACAGACACAACCGCCTCTTAGTTCGTGTAACAGGCACTGCTGAGAAATATTCTACTCTGTTCCCATGAGAATAGCGTTGAAAAAAAAAATCTGAAAAATATAGAAAACTGTGTTACTATATATTTTACTTTTTTTTAGTTATTATTATTTTTTTTAATTTTAAGATTTTGCACATCTCTCTTTCCTCAAGTGACAAAAGGCCTTGAAAACCCACCAAGACACTGTCAACCACTATTTCTGACCATGGACACTGAGAAGTAGAAATTTCAATTTGAACTGATTTTTTCTTGACCATAACTACACAAGACGTATATACATCAACCTAGTAATAAATCCCAGGAATGACACAGTTCATTTGGGATAATCAAAGTGCGTTTCCTCAGAGGTACTGATGAATAAGGTTTATAATTATTTGCATATTACCTCCAGAGAACAATGAGAACTGTTAAACAATTTGCTCAAATACAAGCCGGATGGGTATAACATGGGAGAGAAAAGAAATTGGCTTTCTTCGGCCTCAATCTCTTTCAAGCCTGTATTGCCTCCAATAGTCCCATTTCTAGATTATATGTGAGATGATAAGAAGAAATGGAATGCTTCAAGGGGAAGGGACTGTTATATCCACATTGTAATTTTCACAGTCCTGCCTTAAAACACAATTTATCTTTATTGCTCACAAAGTGATATGTAGCCTCACATGGTAAATAGGCAAGGTGGACTTTGTGGTAAAGTTTAAACTTACTTTAACATTTTCTTGGGTCATAAAAGTATTCCTCCCTATGGCACCTTATTTAGAGATTAACACATATCCTTTCCCCACAGTGTATTCAATGCCACGGTTTATGAACACCTGCTTTTTATATCTCTCCTTTCAGTGCCGGAGCTGAGGCATGAAGTGCATATATTATATTTTTTTCAGTGCGTGTAGGTTTTCCTAACCCTGTTATGTTATTTGAGACATCACAGAGAACATATAAAAGGATCTAGAATATTGTTATGCACAAGCCATGGGGCTGTGTCATTGCACTGAACTCCAGTGTGGCCTGTGAAGCTGCATGGGAAGAGTGAAACGTATCTCTGTGGACAAGGGCTTGCTCCTGGGATTGTTGTTTGTCCTCTCCTCTAGGTTGCCGGGAGAAGGGCATGGGAATTCAGATTCAAGTGATCATATGCTGTAGGAAGGGACAAATACCTTAGCTTTCTACATTCATCTAAATGTTATAACCTGGCCTCTCTTCTTGTGGTCTGGAGCATTGGAAAGCTGGCTCTGAAGGTTATAGGTGGAAGTAGAGCTGTGCCTGCCTCCCTCTGTCCAGGGGTGACACAGAATAAGTAATAGCCTTATTGTCCAGGAATGTAGCTACCAGTGGGAAAACATAGGAATTTAGACTTCCACTACTGTTTCCTGAGGATTTACAAAATGTCGCCGGGTTTGTTGCTGGAGTTGAAGGTCCATTGAAGCTGGATGTTGCAAGACCCAGTCCTGGGGTTTCCAGCCTGCAAATGATCCTCTGGAAAGGAAAGGATTCAGGACAAAGCTCTGGAACTTGTTTAGGGTGGAAGCTGAAGCCCAGGGAAATAAACCCCCTTTATTCAAGTCCCCTTCAAGCCAAAATGAAGACACATGATATTGCATGCTATAAAAGAGAAAATGAATTTTAAAAGGGGAAGATAAACTCTCCAGCTGAGACAGCTCTCCTTTCAAATTTTTTCTTAAATCAATTAAAAAAAAATTGAATTAGTTACTGTTTCTAAATACACATCCCACAAAACAATAAAACACAGAAAAATTCATATACATTGCAATTCAAGCACTGCTTTTGCAGAGTTTATTTAAGAAGCTCCAAAATAAACCTGAAATAATCACACTTAGACCAAAGTCCTACTTAGAATAAAATAAAAACACAGCCACAGTAGTTATAGTCTAGAAGTGACTGGGGTACAATAAAGTATAGTCACAACTAAATTATGTCTTGGATGAAGTAGATACATACTATTAATTGGATATAGGCCCTTTAACCTTTTTGCAGGAAGCAAACTTGAGAACTAATAATTTTTGTAAAGATGAGCTCTCTGTGCTTCCAGTAATATTTCTGGGCTTTGAAAGGATCTTGACTTTCCTTTCAGATTGTTTTGATGAGATTGGCTATAATATTTCAACCATGCCAACTGAGTAGAGGTAAGAGAGGATAAAGGAGGGTAGAAATTTGATTGCCTTATTCAAAAGATACAAATACCCTGCTGGTAGTATCTGTGCTCTGCTGCTGATCTTTTTAAGGTACTTTGTTGCTGGACATTTTCATGGATGTGAAAAATTGTGGCAGAAAGGAATGTTAGCTAATGATTCAAATATCTCAACTTAAAAAGTAGTGTGTGTGTTTGTGTGCCTTGCTTTTATTGTGATAGACTTTCTCTCAAAGGACTCGGGACCAAAATGAGGTTCCTCGAAAACTATAAAGAGACATCAGGAATGGACTTCATCAAAGTTAATCTTGCTCTGAAGTATTTCTGAGGAGCCTGAAGTGCTCCTGATGTGTGGTTTACACCTGTCTAAACTCATGAAAGATGCCTCCTCTCATTCATTTCAACTAATCACACAGTCTGTCTTGCAGGAGTTGTTCAGGGGGTGATAATGGTGAGCAAAGTAGGAACAAGCAGCTGAAGAGCTGATAGCAGCATAAGCTGTCACCACCACTTCTTCAGTGAAGGTCTGGCCACAGTCAAAGAGGATTAAAGTACATCTTATATCCTAAGAACTGGAGTGAGCTAAAGGAATATACATACTTAGTATGTATATGTCATCTGAAGAGCCAAGATTTAACAGCCACAGGCCATAAAAACTGAAATCCTGGACTGACTGCAGGGAGGGAAAACGCCACACACTCACCTGTGGCCTGGATAAACATTTGCTATTAATTTCCTCTTAGCGCAGATGCAGCTTCATCCTAACAGCTGACGTTTTACGAAGGATCAGATTTTGTTTCCTTGTAAAAAGAATTAGAGAAATGCTTAAAAGCCAAAACAAATCTGAGCACTGAAGGGTGATGACATCTAACAGGTCTGCAGAAAAACATTAGTGCTAGGCTCAGGCACTAACACTGTATAGGAAAGGAGATTAAACTGGTTTTTGTCTTGTCATCCTCACCCTCAGCACTGATGTACCCAAGCTATGGCCTGAGAAAGAAGGTGGTTCACCCCAGTCTGGTATGAAGAGGGCAGAAGAGGGTAATAATAATTCCCATTATTATTTCCATAATAATTCCCATTATATAATAATTCCCATTCACGTGACTCAGGCAAGATGTCCCCTCTGGCTGCTGCCAAGTCCGGCTCCGGATCACAGAATAGGGGAGGTTGGAGGGACCACAGTGGGTCGTCTGGTCCAACCACCTTGCTCAGGAAGGGTCATCCTACTTGATGTAGGAGCACATGTCACAGGATTACATCCAGACAGTTCTTGAATATCCCCAGTGAGGGAGACTCCACACCCTCTCTGGTCTCTGTTCCAGTGCGTGGTCATCTGCACAGGAAAGAAATTCTTCCTCATATTCAGGTGGAATTTCCTTGCCATCAGTTTCTGCCCATTGCTTGGTGCCACTGAGAAGAGGCTGGCTCCATCCCCTTGACACCTTCCCTTTGGATACTTCCATAAACCTCTTCTCAAGGCTGAACAGACCTAAATCTCTCAGCCTTTCCTCCTTAAGAGAAATGCTTCAGTCATCTTTGTAGTCCTCCCATGGACCTGCTCCAGGAGCTCAAGGCCTCTCTTGTACTGAGGAGCTCAAACTGGACACAGTACTCCAGATGTGGCTTCACCAGAGCTGAATAGAGGGGGAGGATCACCTCCCTTGACCTGCTGGCAATGCTCTTCCTAATGCAACCCCGGATACCACTGGCCATGGCCAAAAGGACACATTGGTGGCTCATGGACAGCTTGTTGCCCTCCGGGACTCCCAGGTCGTTCTTGGCAGAGCTGCTTTCCAGCAGGTTGGTCCCCAGTCGGTACTGATGCAGGGGGTTATTCTTCCCAAGGTGCAAGACCCTGTATTTGACAGCTGATCTTCAGATAGTTCTTCTCTGCCCATCTCTCCAACCTGCTGATGTCCTTCTGAAGGGCTGCAAAACATGCTGAGGTATGAGCCAGCTTTGTGTCACCAACAAACTTTCTGAGGAAGCATCTATCTCTTCATCCAAGTCACTGAGGAATGCATTAAACAACACTGGGCACAGTATTGAATCTTGAGGGACACTGCTAGTGACAGGCCTCCAACGACACCCTGTGCCACTGATTACAACTCTCTGGGATCTGCTGTTCAGCCAGTTCTCAGTCCATCTCACTGTCCACTCATCCAGCCCACACTTCCTGAGTTTGCCTATGAGGATGTTGTGAGAGATGTTGAAAGCCTTGCTGAAGTGGAGATAAACAATATCCACTGCTCTGCCCTCATCGACCCAGGTAGCTGTTTCACCATAGAAAGCAATCAGTTTGGTCAAGCATGATTTTCCTTTAGTGAATCCATGTTGACTACACCTGATCGTCTTCTTGTCATCTGTGTGGATAGAGATGGCTTCCAGAATGAGGTGCTCCATCACCTTTCCAGGGACTGAAGTGAGGAAGACTGGCTTGTAGTTCCCTGGTTCCTTCTTCTTGTCTTTTTTGAAGACTGGAGTGACATTTGCTTTCTTCCATTCCTCAGGCACCTCTGCTGATCACCAAAATTGACAGCACTTGAAACATAACTCAATATTCTTGAAGGTAAGGGCAGGTGTTATGCAATCCTTCAGTCTTTTAGTAGGTGTCAGTGGTTGCTTGTATGTGAGGTCAACAAGCTGTTATTGCACGGTGAATGGTTTATTTGAAGTAAAGATGTATGATTTTTGAATAAAGATATTAATGATGGGAAAAAAAAAAAGCCTGGAAAAATATTGCTTTCAGTAGGATCTATAGTTAAAGTCATGTATCAACAAGCTAGATGACAAAAGTGATTTCTGTTTCACTTAAATCCCATTTCTCAAGTGTCCCATGTGACAATGCAAGCTTTGCTATTAGGAAGAATAACAAAGGAAAAGTTTTAACTACAATTGCTAGGTGAGGGCTTGATTTGAAGAAGTTCTATTTTTTTCTATCATAATTCAAATGATAAATTTCAGTGACTTCTAAAGTTTAAATTCTTTAAATTATGGTTGTAGATAATACACACAGGCAAATGAAAGGCCAAACACCAGCCTTCATCAAAAGTGTATTGGTTAATTTGTGAAGTCAAGCCACAGAAGTCAGAGAATAGCAGAATTAAGGTTAGCTTTGCAATCTCAGTTTGGCTACTTTGGGTGTAATGAGTGGGTCATAAGTATTAATTATAGATCTACATGTTGGTCTCTGCTTCTTCTCTTCCTCTTTCAGTACACAGACTGGCCCATGTTCTGTTAATGAGCAAGTAGTATATAATTTTCTTTTTGGTATTCATCGTGTGACCTTAGGTATTCTCTTGTTCCCTTCTGCCAGTTCCTGTACTGAATTCAGTGTTATTATTTTTCCTTACACTTCCCTACAGCTTTCAGCTCTTTGCTGTCTGTGAGTTTCACAAAAAAAATTGATTTTTTTTTCAAGAGCCCAACAGATGAGATATGGCATTAACCTGACTCTACAGGTGGGGCAAGTGGCAGGACAGAAATGTTTGCTGGATTTGAGTTCCCAGTTTCTGCTAGTTAGACTTTGACTTTGCCCAGCATGGAGCCATATTTTATGTGGTAGTTGACTATGAGTGCTCAGCACTTCTGCAGCTCAGAGACACCACAGTATCTGGTCAGGGACCCAGAAAATGAAGAGGTACGATTTATAACGGTGAGGGAGAGAGCTGGTTTAAATTGCTTGCCTAGCTCTGCATAAGAGCTGAACAGCAGAAATATAACCAGCCCTCAAGGACAACGCTGAAACCATCCTCCTTCTTCTGGTAAGCCCTAGATTTAGTGGGAGAAGCTGTGAGCTGTAACCATCTTTTATTACTTTCCCCGGTGTGATACCTGCAGTCCGGGTCATACCTGGGGAATGGCTGTGCTGCATTATTACTGCACCTGAATCCTCTTTTCTTTTTGTGCTATTATAAAACATCCATATCCCATGGGCACAGTCTCCCTTTGTTATATCCTCCCATCTATCATCAGTGCCATCCATTTTGTCCCCGGCAGGAGGGAGAACTATATGATCATGCTATTAAAGATAATGCCTATGCAAAAGAGGGGTTGAATCAAGGCTGGAGAGGCAATTTGATTCTGGCACTTCCTCACATCTGATTGCAACTGCAAGGTTCTTTTCACACAGTTTGAGGTGTGTAATTTCCCATATTTGAGAGGCAAAAAAAAAAAAAAAAAAAGATGACTGCCAAAATAGGCATTTCATTATACAGGGTCACAGGGACTCCCAGGAGAACCAGAGGAGCTGGAGTCTGTGTTGGCCACTGAAAGCTCTGTTACTTCAGTTAATAGAGTAGCGACATTAATAATCACTAGATACCAGTGTCCTGCTGAAAACACTGAGAGGCTTGTTTTCTGTGAGGCAGACTGGACCAGTCAGTGGATCTTGCAGGTATTTCAGAGCAGCAGGGGATGTGCAAAGCCCCTAAACTGTGTTTTCTGCTCCAGGTTCATGAGGAAAGTTTGATGTCCTATTTTTCTAGATGCAACCACTTTTACTGTGCCAAATGAGACTGGCAGAACTACTTAACTACTCCTAACCTCTTTGCCCAGCCACACACTCTTTCCTTCAGATTTCCCTATTGCTGGGGAAGTGCCAGCCTTCTTGCTTTGTCCTCTTTAGTCCTCCATCAGATCTTCCAGTTTTAATAGTCTTTCCCAGCTGTAATTCAAGGTCCCCTTTTTCACTGGCTCCCACACTGTGCTCTCTCCCCCACAACTGGCACTAAACTCTGGCCTGCCCATGTTGTCTATCTCCTGAAACAAACATCAGGCTGTTTCCAGTCTGTTCCTCAATTTAGTTTCTTCATTTTCCACTATCTTCTCTCTCTTCCTCCCCGCCTTCCCACTCAGAGACCTATTTCCATAGACTTCACTGAGGAAGTTGAAAGCACATCTTCAAGAAGTGTTTGGACAACACTTTCAGGCACATGGTGTCATTCTTGGGGTGTCTTGCTCAGGGCCAGGAGTGGGACTCGATGATCAGATGGATCCCTTCCAACTCAGCATATTCTATTGATTCTATGATAATTCAGCTTTACATTTATCCGCTTTTATAACGATTTAAATCCTCAGAAATATGTGATGATGGGAACGGTGTAATAGCCATTATATCTGATAGATAGGGCTATCAGCCAATGATGACAGATGATATTTATGCAGAAATGTTCATGAGTAAGAATGGTTTGTTTGCTTTAAAAATCCCCGCAGTTATTTGTTTGAATTCCATAAACATTTGCAACAGGTTTTTTAGATCTGGACTTACCTTTACAGATGTAAACTTCAACAGTCATCCCAGAGATAGGAAAATATATTGTCATGCCTGTAAATATTATCTGCTCATGTTGTTTCCTAAATAGGTAGTTTGGTAATAAAGAAAGCCATAAGGCTAGTAATGGATTTTTTCCTTTTAGTCTCAATCACACTACAGTCAATACTACTTAAAATTGAGATGAAAACCTGGTTTACAGGTTGGAAGAGCTAAATTTTATACCAAGTGTGGACAAAAAAAGCTTTCAAATTCCTCAAAGTTATCAACGTCATGGAACACAGCATATGAGCATCTTTCTGATCTTCACTCACTAAAAAACTTTCTCCAAGGTGTTTTTCAGATCAGACTTTCTGAATGTGTTTGCAGAACTTCACATAAACCCATCTGTTGACTGACACTGCATGCTGGGAGCATTTTGCATTATCATTCATCTAGAAATTTAATTGCCTTAGATCATGACTTCTTAGGACTCACAGTCACAATGAAATTGTGGTAATCTTACAAACTTCTGTGCATCACTTAAGCAGCAATAATGGCTCATGTACAGCCTTAGCCAGTGGCAAATACGAGAGCTTTTCCCACTCTGAAGGTGTGTTTCCTAAGATAATGTGCCTTGCAAGTGGCTTGGGATCGTGAACCTGTGGGGCATTGCCAATTGTTTGTACTTGGCTGATGTTAAGAGGCTTTTTAAACCAAGTTACTTTGTGAATCTGAGCCTGTTGCTCACTTAGAGTCCTGGGTACATGGTAGTCTCACAAGCCTTTAAAACATTACTCCAAAAGATAGGCATTATATGATAAACTAAATTAATGTGAGAATTTTGGAAAATCCTAAATAATATATCTGAAATTATGGGTATCTCATCTATCTCTCTGTAGGCGAAAAAAGTCTTCTAATGACTTTGACCTTTTGCTGACAGTTTTTTTTCTGTTGACTTGAGTATTGTGGGAGTGGCAGCATAGTTAAAGTTGGAAATTCCCACCCATTTTTCCAGTGTCTCTCCCAGTAGACCAACAGATGTTCCTCATTAACTTTAGCAGATAGATCTCTCGTTGATAACTCTGGTTATTTTTTTATTACATGGAGGAAGCTGGAAAGTGCCTTGCTATGAAGTGTCTTGTTTTTGAAAAACATCTCCATGCCCCAGGAGTTTTTGTAGAATTTCTGTAAAATATTGTAATTTCAAAGGATAGCGATAAGTCTTGTTGGTTGGGTCTTCAAGATTATATTGAAGTTCTAAAATTACATGTAGAATATTAAGTGGTTTCCTGATTTACCCAAATCTCTGTGTGTCTGAGCCTCTCCTTGATTTTATTAACTGTAAGAAGCCCTACAACCGCCCTTGCAAAATTATTTGAAATTTTAATCCATTGAGGACTTTGCAAAAATCCTGCAGTCATATCAGGAGGATGTTTTTGTTTGAAACAGGTGCTGCAGAGTCTTCTCAGTGTGTCTCTGATCCCAGCAGTGACTTTGCATTTTTTGGCAATTTTTTTTGGCAATGAAAATGTTTCTTAACAAAAAATTGAATTTTGAAGGAAATAACTAAAACTGTTTTCTCCTGAAATCTCTCATAAAAAGACACACATTTTTGTAATAAAATTCAAGGTTTTCTGTCTCCATTACCAGTGGGTCACAACAAATGACCTGCCCGTAGATGAAAGGCTGCTGTCACACTTATTGCATGTATTTAGCTTGTTCATTGTTCCTCTGCCTTACCTCTTACATGTAAAGAATCCTGATTGCACTGGGACTCCTGTGTGTTGCAGAAACACATAAACTATTATTGCTAACACCTACCTTTAACTTCCTTCCAGAACCATGTATTTTCACTGTGCCAACAGAGATGCCATCACGTCTTGGCAGTACGAATTACATTCAGGGTAACAGAGTCAGTGCTTTGGCCAATTAATAAAATTACACTATTGACAAATGGCCAAAGAAACTGTAATGTTTGATGTCTAATTACTATCCAAACCACCATAAATGAGAAATTGTAGCGAATCCCTTATTAAAATATGAAAATGTGCACACATGAGGACAAAACACAGCAAGTCTTTGGTGTCAGGGAAGCTGAAGATGTGACTGATCTTCTGCATGTGCATAATTATCAGTGCATGTGCAAAATGAACATTATGGGTGATTTGAGCCAATGTCTGACAAGGTGTGCAGGTTCCTCAGCTAGACAAAGGACATGTCAACAACCAGTCAGCATTTAAGCAACAATCGCATCTAACACATGAGAGAGGTTTTGTGTGCAGAAACATCATGTGGCCAGGAAGGCTTGTTTCAGCAAAAAACCTGCTATGTGCCTCCTCAAATCAGCCTTGTCCTTGTCATAACGCTTTCTCCTGCTTCGGTTGTGTCCCTTTAGATTCTGTGCTTTCCGTGCCCAGGGCTTCCAACTGAAGGATTCCCTGGTGTCTGACGTAGGTGGCCACACTCTCTCCTGGTGCCTAGGCAGTTGCATGGCAAGCATAAGCAATAACAACTGTAACAGGCCTAGTCCTAATCTTTGTTCTTACTGACATGTAGCTACTCCATGTCATTTGCCAGACAGGGGAAAACTTTCCTCAAGAAGCTCATAAATCCCTCATTTTCTCAAGGTTTCTTATCCCACAATAGGTCCCTGCCTTCTGAAACCTGTGAGAAAGCAATTTGCTGAAAGGCAAGTATCTGTAGGGATGTGGGATCACTTAGTGCTGGTTTCCACCTCGGGCGTTCTGGAAAGGCTCTGCTACACGAAGTGCATTTCAGAGATCTGACTGTGTGCTAAACGAGTCCTGCATCCCTGCCTTGTAGCTCTGGGAATGTTAGGCAGGTAATTAAGAAATCACACAGCACAGGTGTGCCAGGTGAAGTTTGGTAGCTTGCTTTTGATCTAAATTGAGATGCTCTGGGGATTTAACTTCTTAAACAAAAAGGGCATAAATAAATAATCAGGATTTTTTTTTTTTTTTAAGGTTGGAACATGCAGGCTATAAAATTTTGTCTTGGATGTACACAAGTAGGCAATGCTAGAAGATTGTTTAAGGCTAGGACTTTGTTTTAAATGGGGGTGTTGTTTTCATAACTTGAGTCTGATTAGTTTTTTCACTGGGAATTTCCCCACTGATATAAACAGGAACAGTGTTTGGTTTTTGGGAACTAACTCAGGAGTAAGTTATGAAAGTGTCTTTAAAACAGACCTCAAAAAACCAACAAAACAAACCAAAACCTAGAGTATTAATTATAACACAGGAGTCACTCAAAGCATTTCTTTTTAATATTCATAATTGAAAATGAGACAGCTTTAAAGTCTGTAATGAGTCCTTCAGTGTACCATACTCTAGTTAGAGCATTATTTCATAGCTGGAAGCCAAGAAACAGGCTGACAATCAATTCTTAAATTATTCTAAGCCCACACAATAGCCTCTTGCCACAAAGTTTCGGCATGGTGCCTATTTTGCTACCATGTGGGTGGGTGAAATCGGGATAAACAAGAACACAACTGCCCACTTTTGATTTTTTCATGTTCACTTACGTTCAGTCTCTCACAGACAGTTTCTGTAAGTTCGAAATGTTTCAATGCCTCTCTCTTTTTCCACAATTTCCTGATAAATCTGAGATGGAAAGTAACATAGAAATAGGTCTTCTTGTAGTTTTTTGCTTGAATAAAAAAAAGAAATGCCAGGAAATAAGAGTATCGCTCTGAAACATTTATCCTGATTCTTTGGTCTTCTGAAGTAGGAAAGCTTTCATATACTTTCTCCAAGTGAATTGGGTGGCTATCTCTGATCTGTCAGAGTGCCCTTAAATTACTTCTTTTGATACCTTGGGGAAGAAAGATAGCACAGGTGATGTCATAGGGCTCCTTCCAGCCCCGCTGTGTGGTGCCGGCTCCTCTCCTTTGGAAAGCCGATTGCAAGGGAGGGCACCCTCAGTGTGGGTCTGGAAGGGGACTGATAGAAAGGAAGGGCAAGAGCAAGAGCAGCACTCTTGCCACACTGCACACATGCTATAGATGATCTCCAAGTGTTAGTTTTATCTTTGCTTTTAAGCAAAGCAGCCGACCAACTTGCATTATGGGTTGAAAGGTCTGTTCACTGAGACTTGTGTGGTGGGTGTGATTTACAGCCCGAAGTACAGTACTGGGGGAAAGCTGAGACTGCAGGGTAGCTGTGCAGTGCCCGGTTTTAGAGAAATGCCCAGGTCTGGTGGGCACAAGCATGGATGGAGGAGTTGGTCTGGAGCTCTGAAATCAGAGTTGATTTTGCAAAGCCTGGATTCTGGTTTGGGTCAGATAAAGAGAAAAGCTGAAGTAGCAGAGACCTGCCTGACAACCATATTTTTTTGGTAATGTTTGGACCACTGCTTTAACACATCTCCAGTAAGAATAAAACAAGATGTAAAGATCTTTGCTGTGTAGTGTCCTGAGGGGATAATCCATCCCTGTACAATATTATACTACCCTTGGCTGATTTGTTTTCTACTAAAATGTTCTCTACTGTCACCCATTAGGCTTACCATAGGAACAAGGTTCTTTCACTTTTATTCTTAGGAATTTTGGATCATTAACAGGTGTTCCTTCTTTCTCCCTCATTCCTTCACTTCCTCCTCTTCTCAGCATTCTTCTAAAATCTGGAGACAAAAATAAAATATTTTTATTTTTATGCACTTCAAAATATTATTTATTTTTGAAAGTTAAAAAGGATTCTCCCCCCCCCCCCCTAAATATTATCTGGAATGAAGCTCTTTGTTTTCTGTACCAGCTGTAGTGCAGAGAAATTCTTTGGAGCACTTCCCACATATGAACACACTCTTCTCCCAGAGCTGAAGGAGCTGCTTTCTTTTAAACAGACTAAAAATAGATAACAAAATATATTAAGAAATATATAAATATATAATAAAATTTCTTCCTCTTTCTCAGTAACGACAGAACAATCTGATGAAACCATCTAGAGGACCTCAGCAAAAATGAGTAGGGCACACTGGATAGGAATTTGAAAGATCTAAGAGTGTTATAAGCCTTTTTAGACAGATGGTGCTGATCACTCCACCATGGCATTTCCCATGATCCAGATTAGTGGGTTTCAAGGTAGCTTGGGACTGGAGCTGCAGGGAGTAGCTGCAGCCTGGCTAATAAAGGCTCTCAATAAGCTGAGTAAGGGCAGTCCCACTGATGAGTTACGATGCTCCTATGTATGTTGAAGCCTGGATATATGGACACAAAAGATGGTTGTCCATACTAGGAAACCAATATTGTCCTTGTTGCTGACTTCTCCTGTTAAGGGTGTTTGGGTGTCTTACTCTTCACAGAGAAAGTTAAAGCAGCCCCTCAAACATGTAAAGGTGATGTGTGTTGCAACTGACCCATTCATAAAAATGGGCAACCAGACAGTTTAGTATTATAGTCCCTTAAAGAGCCAAATGCAGGGACAGGCAGATACTGCCTCATCAGTAGCACTGATGATAGCAATTCAGGGTCTCAGGAGTTCATTGCTTGGGGTCATGGATGGAAGAGTCCCAGAAATGACACAGCTGAAGTCTATCACTGTTTTCACAGTGTTGCCCACAGAGTAGAGCCAGATATCATCATTGGGTCGGACTCACACCAAGATCCTTCACACCCTCACGCCAGTCTGTTGCTGCAGTGATAGTGTATTAATTGCCAGGGAAATTCCATTTCTTGTCCTGTGAGGGTTCAAGCCCTGCCAAACATAGTGGGGACTCTCCTTGGTTTTAATGGACTTGTGGTCCCTTACATCAGTAATACGCTCAGCAGTTGGAGGGAATTAATCTCCCATTTTACAGATATCAAATAGAATATCAAAGACCTTAGCGCAACTTCATGCCTTCATTGCAGCTCAAGGCACTATTTCCCCAAATCAAAATGCTGTTTCGAGGAATGCATAGGCTGGATCAGAGTTTAAAACTTACTTAAGTATCACATTTATAAATACATGAAATGAAGAGGCCAACACTAGGCTCCTTATGGCTCCTTAACATTTGCATGCATATATGCATGTTACTGTTTGCAAAAATATTTGTGCAGAATGAAACATTAAAGAAAACCATATAATTGTTTTAAAAATGCAACAATTGATCTTTTGATGTTTTAGTGCATAGTTGAGTTTTTACTTTTAAGTAAGTGCTATCACTAGTGTGCTCCTTTTCTTTATTACCTGGGCAAATTTGCCATTTGATAAAACAAAAAACAAATAAACAAAATTACCAAACAAAACCCACAACAAACCTCTTGCTGACTCATAGCCAAATCTTCCCCAGGTAAAATACTTATTTTCTTCTGTTTTGAAAATGAAATCTTAATCTAATTAGATCTTGCAGGAAAATAGTTCTGATATGTTTTCTGTAGGTAAAAGGGCTTGCTTAATGTGCTTTGTTTATGTTACAGTGTTTTTACAGTAAGTAATAAAATTTATTAGGGCTATTATCCATTTATAGAATCTGTTTGACAATGGCCTTTTAATGCAGTATAAGCTTCTCTGGACATAGGTTGAGAAAACACTGTATTACAATAACACAGGCTTTGTCCATAGGTCTCTGAAACATGGGAACATACACTGATCTCAGTCCAGGATATATGGCTATTGATTTTGGTTGCAGACCAAAACTACAGCTTGTATATATTTGTTTCTACACTGTAATTTCCCTGCTTCCTCTGTCAAAACACAGTGGACATGCTTGGAGCTGTACCCAAGAGCGCTCTCTTCTTGTGCACTCCTTTAGTGTCTACAGCTCAACAGCCTGGCAGCACAGCACCATGAAAGATCTAATACATAGGGCAGGTGAGGACTTTGGAGGTAAAAGCTTATATTTAGAATTACATGCAGAAAAGACTGAAGGCAGGTGCAGGCTCCTAAGGGATGAATCAGAGTAGACTATGGAAGGAGCCAAAGGCACAAATAGCAGAGGACACATCGGAGAGGTCGTGTCTTCTTGGCCATTGGTATATTGGGTAGAAAGAGACCATAGTACTCACTATCCTTGTTGGGACATCCAGATATTGATGCAATTGTCGTATATTTCCAGTTTTGAAAACTTGGACTGACAAAGGAGAGACAACTGTAGGGAAAGAGCCAGTTGGTATGCACCATTTGATTGGATTATTTCCCTGCTTTCACACAGACACCAAAGAGGGGAACCTTGCTGATGCACGGCAATATAGTCTCTTTGGATACTGAACCAGATGGTGAAGAGAGAAGCATCTCCTCTAAGTCTGCTACACCAGGACCTGCCAGTATTCTTACATCCAGTATTGCCTTTGTGGTTTGTTTGCTGAGGAGAGTCTTGCATAGATCACAAATGTCATTGTACACCATCCTCTTGAACCAGACATCTGTTTCAGATGACCTCTAGACATATTTACAAGTACTTTCAAATACTTTCAAACATAAATCATTCTATTAGGGTATTATTTATTGGCTACCTTTTGTAATTCTTATATAACCTGTAATAAACTAGTAATCTAGATTGTCTACTGAAACAATAGAAAGTGACAACCAACAGCATCATATCCTCAGCAGAACACTCCTACCTAGTACAACCAGAAAAGAATTATGCAGACCTTTCCACAGAGAGGGACTGGGAATGTGGCAAGGAGTTTTCTGCAGCTGTTAGGTGGAGTATTGTATCTTATAGAGAACTATTTTATATATATATATATGTGTGTGTGTGTGAGAAAATTGTCAGCCGCTGGGCTTTTGTTAGATTAATGTCCTCTCCTTAACATGAATGCATAGAAGGCAGACCATGTGATTATGTAGGTATGGTAATTATCCTTCAAAGAATTGGAAGGCTTTGACGTAACCTCTGTGTCCCAAATGTGCTGGTACCACCACTCGCTAGAGGGAAGAATAAGGACTTGAATCTGCAAGCCTTTCCCATGTGACAATCTGGTATTGTGCCTTATAAAATCTGGCAAAATTTGTAAATGACAGTAACCTTTATAAGCACTAAAATGACTTAGCAGAGTTTGGTTTTTTTCTGATAAATAAATTCTCTGATGTACTGTTGTAACATGCAGAGACATGCATGAACTATTGTAAGTACTCCAACTTATAAATGCTTTGCAACAGGCCACAACAAGCTAGAATCATCTTTTAAGTATTTTAAAATTATTTTTACATGTCTTTACATCATGTTATAATACATCTTATAATAAAGCAATTTCTCTGATGCATATTAATTGTTATACTCCAACTGTATCTACAGTGCAGTGACACTTGACTGGGAACGTAAGGCCTGAATTGGCCTCACACCCACTTACACATAGAGGAGAGCCCATATTAATGCATCTCCATTCCAGAGCTCTTAGGTGAAGAGAGTAGACATCCATAACCCAAAAACTCTGCAGTTCTTTCAGTCATTTTGTTCTGAACAGATGCCCACTCTGCTTTTCCTACCCCATCAGCATTTTAACTTGCATTGCTTTTACCTTGTTTTAGGCTGAATAGATGTTCTTGACAAGACGGGAGTCACCTAGTTCACTAGAGTTGATTCAAGACACATTTTTCTTTGTCTGAGTCCTCACGTCCATCATGGAAGATAAGTTCATGGACAATTAGCTCATGCCTTGGTCTTTTGGGGGAGAATCATCACATATATCAAGTGTATCAAGTTATAAAAGTTTTCAGTATTTTCCCAGAAAGGAAGCTGTTGGGACCCTGAGGGCGCTTACTGACCCAGCCCAGCCTCCACCCACCCCTACCCACGGCCCAGGAGCTCTATTTCAGCTCAGCCTGGGGCTGTCAGACCTTGTCCCAGCAATGCCACAGGAGTGAGGTCCCCGTCTTCTTCTGCTCCTGACTGGACTCCTCGGATGATCCCTGGACCTGCTCCATGCCCTGATGTGTTGGGGGATGCCAATGGACACTGTTACCAACCCCTAGCACTGCCCACCACATTAACCCTGCTGGGACTGGCACCACTGAGGAGGGGTGGGACTGTTAGTTCTTGCTCAGCTCCACATCCCCAACGGTGTAGAAACATACAGATTTTAGGGTATTTTTGTATGAACAGTCTTTCCCTAGTTCTAGAAAGAATAGCAAGCACAGGTCTGAAATACAGTCAGTAACATTAAACTTGTTTTCCAAGCTTTGTAGGGACACAAAGCTTCTTTCCCAAACACAGACAGCTATCTTTCCCCCAACCCCTCCCAGGTCTGTGCCTCCTTTGTATCCTTTTAGGTCTAGCTTGTATTACTAGTCGCTCTGAGGCTCATCAGATTTTGTTGTGTGAATCAAGTGGAGTTTTGCCAAGAAGAAACGTTAATTTTAGTTTCTAATCATCAATAAGAACAGGTATGCTTTTTTATATGAGGTCATACCAAATCCAGACACCTTTTTTTTTTTTTTTCTCACAGAAATCCTTCCCAGCTGCCAGCAGACAAAGTCCAATCCCTTTGTACAGCAGAGGTACTGTGAACTAATGTTAGTGTCAAACCTCATTGTATACATCCACGGAGAAACATGTTAAGTTTTCAAGATCAATGAAGATCGTCTACTTTCATGATGCATTGTTCTCACTAACGGGAAGCACCTGAGAGTCAATCTGGAAACTTCTTTGGCCAGGACACAACAATATCTCTTGGTTGTTGATGTGCGTGGTCTGGCAGCTGTTGCTGCTAATCTGGTTATCAGGGCCTGCAGGTGTATCTGTATTTACACAACTGGCTTCTAAGGACCTACATTTATCAAGTCATGATTTATACTCTACAGACTGCTTGGGGTTTTTTAATTTTTTTTAAAAATATTTTTTGTTGAACACTGAGGATAAGAAAGAACGAGGGAAGCCTAGTCTTATTTTCATATAGGTTCAAGGTATATTAAATTCCCCTCCATCAGTTTACATTCCTAGATGTTTCCCTGCCTTTGCTGAGATGAGTCACTGCTTAAAGTTGGCCGCAGTGAGTTTTAGGTACCACGCGCAGCTGTACGACCCACTGGAGCCCATGAATTGGGATCTCCTGCCTTCGTGACCTGATGTGGTATCTCCTCCTGGCATCACCCCTCACTGGAAGCTGGTACAGGGATCGCTGCTGCCAGAATAGACATGCCCACTGCAGTGCCATCAGGTTGCACCCAGAGAGATGAACTTCCTGACTTTCATTTTGTGCTTTTCTCCCCTAGATCATAGGGAAGGCAAGGGTGGGACTGGCAGACAGTGCCCTGGGCAATGGCTTATTTGAGGAGTCTGCAGGGTATACAAATGAATGTGCCCCTTGGGTTATTCTGGGATAAGGGATAAAGTTACTGCATGACCTCTCAAATGCCACTAAGTTTTCAGTAGCAAAGTGGCTCTTAGAACTCTGTTTTGGGTTTGCCAGGCATAATTCTGTAGCTGCCAGCCCCACTAATAATGAATTCTTCCTTCTTCTGCCTCTGAAGGCATCTTGCTTCAGCCTTGAAGTCAGATGTGAAAGTGTGGTTCAGGCAAAACTACCAATTTCATTAGGTACCTACCTGCTCCACAAATTGAGCTAATGACTTGATTTCCCGGAGAAATTGTGTGTTGTGGAATATCAGAGCCATTCTATGATGTAGTTACATGTGTTATGTGAAATTATTCTCCAAAGAAACTGCCTTTTTACTGGTGATTTTTTTTTTAAAGATTATTTTTGATTTTGGTGATAACTTCAATTGCCCTGTCATGTGACCAAATGCTTCTTGTCAGGCAGGTGTCTTTCATATAAAAAAGATCATATTTTTATTCATCTTATTCTGACCGACCTATGGACATTTTGATGAGAGAATATACTCACAGTCATGGGTTGCAGAGGAAAAAGAGCAGAATTTTTCTCGTTCTCACTAGTCCCCTGAGTAGTTTCCTCTTTTTCTTTCCCTCAGTCTGTCACTGAAGACCCTGGTGATTGAGCAGACCATTAGTTGTGACTCTTCCAAAAATGAATGTTCATAAAAATGAACTAACAGGAGCCAAGCACCAGCCAAGAAGAAATATTGCACTGGGTGCTAGAATCCATCCCAGTTCATGACTCTGTTCTTCTTAGAATTTAGTCTAAATTAGAAATTCTGTCAGTAATTATTCACTTCCACAATATTCCAATTTATACATGGCTGCACATTTTAGATGAAAAGAGAACTATTGATTATTTCAGTGATGGAACAAAGCCTTTTTAATTATCTTGGTTGTCGTTTCTGGTGAAGTTCCCAGGTTCAGCCTACTGGAGATCTCAGAACAGCCTTGCATTTGCTTAGCAAGGTGGGAAAACGTCCTTCTTGATCGTGGTCAAAAAGGTGACTTCCTGGAGTTTGGTGCCCATGGAGCATAATCCTCTGCATCAGATGGGACTGCCTCTGTGAGAGGGACTACTTCTGTTGCTGCTGAATATTCTTCTTGATGATGACCCTAATTAACCAGTTTTATGCAGTGTGGAGATCAGTAAAGAGGAAAGGTAGAGGGTTATTTAGGACAGGCATTGTTCTCCAAATGTCCTGCCTTTTGGGGACCACAGTGATTTCTGTGAAGAACCAAGGATGTGCGAGCCTTGCTAGCTTTTGTTTTACAGTGCTGGTGGAAGTCACAGGTTCTGTCACAGGTGATTACCTGTTTTAAAGGCTGTTGAGGTGTGTCACAGTGTAACAGCTTCAGCATGGCACATCTGTAGGGACAATGACCTGGGAGGTGTTTCTGGGCAGGGAACAACAACAATTTGATGATGAGCAATTCAAGGTATGATTTTGCCTAAGTCATTCATCCCTGAGCTGTGGCTCTGTTCCAGGACAATGACGGCAGGACAATGTCTGTCACTGAGCAGAAACTCACTGTGAGTGAGGGGAGTAAAACCATGCTGGACTGTATGTGGGCAGCCGTAATTATCCTTGAATCCCTGGGTCTGGGGAGTAGTTGGGCACCTCCAAAGGCCAAAGAAGGGGTGACCTGGAAGACCTATGGAGAGCTGAAGGAACTGCAGCCATTGGGAAGCAGTAGATGCAGTATTTATTAGAATAAGATTGTCTTAGCAGACGCCTAAGTAGACACTGGGTTTTAAAAACTTCTTCTGACTTCTGTCAGTTCACAGCAAATACTCTAAATTTTTGCAAAGCACTTTTTGCACTGACTCATAACCCTCACTGTAAAGAAAAATAGGGATAGATCATTGCATTAATTTGTGTATGCGATAGATGCTACTCCCTAGCACCAGTGAAATGCCTGCAAAAAATATGAATCATGTACTGACAAAAATACACAAAAGGGGAGAAAAATCTAGGTAATATTTTATTGTACTGTTGAGCCCCATTTCCGTAGCAGAGTTCTCTCTTTCAGCTGAAATGGGCCATTACAATAATACACTGCAAACTCTACAAAATTTCAAGGGAAAATAAAGGGACATTGTCATCATATTGTCCTTCACTAACAAAAGTTACCTCTACTGTTTAAATAATATCCTTGGTCTTTGGCTCCATGCATTATTTAATAATCTTGGAAACTTCTGTGACCTTTAAGCAATAGTAAACTGTGATTGCTTGACAAATAGGTCAATGTTTGTATAATAGTTGTGTCTTTAGAGGTACAAAAATATTCATCAGAATGCTTTGACTGACTTCCCCCACCCTTCATTTTGTTGGCAGTTTTCCCGCAGCATTGCCCTTTGTTAAACATTATTCCACTTCAAGGGTATTTGCAGGACTAGGAAGCAGGCAGTATATTGTGGTCCTTGAAAATACAGGGTGGGGGAGGTTGTGTGTCTCTGGGCCACATTCACACATGGACACACATACATTCCATGAGTAGCTCTTACTGTTGGTAAAAAGTGTGTATTAAAAAAGTCAATGGAATGATCTGGTATCTTGTGTGCTAAGCACCTCAGTGTAGATATGTTGGATTTATTCCTGGTTAGCATGCACCCTGTTTTAGGGGGATGATAAACTGGTATTTGCTGTTTGAAGGGCATACTTGAAAGCAAGGAACTGAGTTTGAACTTCTGGTTTTATTGTTAGCAGTGTTGGTTGCAGGGCCAGTTAAGCAAACATGTGGGCTCCTGCATGCTCCTTAGCAATACTTAAAGGGAAAGTTGTATTGACACATTCTCTATTACTTAAGTTTGAATTAGGGTGATTGTAAAAAGTCAGAAGTGGTCTCAAACAAGAATATTGAAAAATGCAATAACTTTGCTCCATGGCATTTTATATGAAAGTGTCTGTAGTTTCACCATCGACTGCTTAATGTTACATACCTTGGTGATATCTATTTCACACTGCAAAGTGTGCACCAGCATAGCTGCATAAGAATAATGAAATACCAGTTTTACTTAAAAAAAATTGATTTTTTCTGCTGCTGTTCAATATAGACACACTAATATAAATACAAACACATGAATACATATTACTAAGATACATAATGCTTTGAGGGATGCAAAACTTGGAAAACAGCTCCACATTTTTAAACACATCATTGTAAATATTCTGCATGTTTTAGCTTCTTTTATGGGGCACAGTTGTGTTTGTCAACATAAAATTTTTGCACCCAAAAATTTTCCCATACCACCTGTTACCAAAAATTCAAATCCTTCACCTTACAGAGGAATCATAGACAAAGTCTTTGCTACTTACAAATGCCTTTAGTTGCGGATGATATCACGCTTCAAATCCTACCTGCTTTTTGAGCATCAAATGAACAGCAAACATGAGAAGATGATTTTGATAACAGTTTCCCAGAAAGCAACTAGAAAATTTTGATTTCAAATAGGGTTCTGGGTCAGTCTGTTAGTGTCATGGTAACCATAATTTTGTGTTCAACTGCCTAGCAGACATCTTTAGGTTAAGAGCTGAAACCATTTTGTGCCTGGCTGGTGTGTATTACAGTATATCTGAGGTCAAGGTCTGGTTTAGCAATGAGGAAGTCTTTCTAGCTTGGGGGAGATTACATATGCACTTGGCATATTTGAACTAAAGCATCTTTATCTGTTGGCTTTTTTTCCAGAGGTGGAAGCTCTCTACCCTTTCAACTTCGAGCAGGTTGGAAGGAGCCGTTGGCATTTCGGTGCCATCTTTGAGCTGGATCTCAGGGATAAATTCCTGCCCTCTGTTTGGCTTGCACCATTATTAACTCTGTAACTGGGACACACTCTGCAGTAGTTCTGACTCAGTAGTCCTCCATTAATTAATTAGTAATCCTCTATCTGAGAATACTGCCAGGTTCCAACAGATACTGATAACTCCTAAGTATTTATTGCATTCAATAAATAGAGGCTTCAAAGAAGCTGCCTGGTAGTGAGGTGTAGGCTTTTTAATTATTTCCAGTGTTAGAGCCATGAAAGGAAGATGTAAGGGTTTCCTTATAGTTTTTCCTTCCCTTGAAAAATGATCTATTTTAAAAGATTTATCTTTATTTAATCTTCAATTTTTGTGAAAAAGCTTTATCCTGTGTTCTCCTAGGTTTATGCTTTGGCTGACAACAGTGAGGCATTTTGCCTGGCAGCAAAGCAGAGCCACCTCTTAGCCAAGACAGTATACACGGAGGGCAAGCAAAAAGTAATTCAGTTACTTTTGAGATGAAAGGACTTATAGGCAATGCCATAAAAAATAGAAGACCCACAACACACTGACCTTCAGTAACTGCAAGGGCCCAGTGATGAAACCATTTAGCATTGTTTCAGGTCTTTAAGAGTGTAGCTCTAGTTCAGAAACATGTTCTAGATACTGTAAAGTCCAGTGAAAGACCAACTACGAATAGACCCGCACTTAATGATTCTGGAGGAAATAGTATCCTTATTCAGATAATGGTTAGACAATAAATTAGGATTCTGAAATAATAAAAAAAAGAAAAAGTAACTCAGGTAAACACTCTATTACAGTTAAAGCTTGGGTAAATTAATGCATATATTTACTCACTAGCAGTGACTTCAAGCTGAAAATTATATATATATATACACAAAATAGAAAAACTATTTTAAATGTTTATCAAAGAATCAGTCAATTTGAGAGGAAGCATCTAAACATTTTTTATTTCCTTCATCTTAATATTTAAAGAATAACAAAATTTTCAGGAGAAAATGCCCAAATATACAGCAATATTACAAAACACAGACTTTGCAGTTAAAAAGTCAGGTTTGGCAGAAAAAAGACTGCACAAACAATTGGAAATGTTCTCTTGAGTGTCACATTTTGTGATAATCTGCAGTCACCAAGGATGTCTACATTTACATAAATACAGAAAAAAACATAAAATACATACTGAAGTTAAAAAAGAGCTTGTTAATAAGTAGTGTATGTTCTTAGGAACAAAAATTAAATTTTATAATAAAGCATTATTCATCCTCTCCCTGTGCTGATCTTTCATGGTTTCATCTGATGTCTTTCCGCATTTTCCTTACTTTCATTCCTCTGCAGTTTCTACCATCTCTTCTCATTCTTTTTCCCTAATCTTCATCTAAAACTTCACTTTTCTTTCTCATCCATGCATTCTTGTGACTGCTCTGGTTCACCCCAACCATGAGATGCCTTTTGCCCATGGCCACTATTTCCAGTGTAAAAATGGTGAAGTTGTATGGAATTTGTTCATACTCTCTCCTTCTCCTGTATATCCCAGAGACTTGAATTTATTTACCTGGCCTTTCCAGAACTTCTCAATGCATTCTCTTGTTGTCCCATGTTCCCTGACCAGCATGTCCTGGCAGGGCATTTCTTTCTTATATTTTTGATTTTTTTTCCTCTTCCTCCCACATTCTACAAATGCAAACTCTTGTTTTTATATCCATCAGAAATATTGTGGTAAAATTTTCCTAAGCTCAGCTTTAAACAATGTAACTTCTCTTTTGTACACTTCTACTTCCTGCCTCTTCTAAGTAAAATCCATTTTCCTATGAGAATTTTAGTTCTTGGGAAAAAATTCTTATCGCTTGCTAAAAAAAAAAAAATCAATTATTATTTTTAGCATCTCTGCCTTTAGGATCTCTTTTGTTTTGATGCTTGTGAAATAGAAGTTAGGGCACTGTTGTACAGAGGTTTCTGATTGACATTTTCATTTTCTCTGTGTGCTTTCATCCTCATGTCTATGGAAATGATAAATGACGCGTGGAAGAAGGCAAAACAATCTTTTAGGTCAGTAGATGCAGCACTTGCTGCTGTGGGATCCTGTTTAATGTATCTTCAAGATTGTATTATCATTTTTCTTAGTGGATCATAGAGTCATAGAATGGTTTGGATTGAAAAAGACATTAAAGACCATCTTGTTTCCACTCCCCTGCCATGGGCAGGGACACCTTCCACTAGATCAGGTTACTCAGAGCCCCATCCAGCCTGGTCTTGGACACTGCCAGGGATGGAACATCTACAATTTATCTGAACAACCTGTTCCAGTGCCTCATCACCCTCACAGTAAAGGACTTCTTCCTTATATCTAATCTAACTTTAATTTGATCAAATTCCTGGTGAAGCAACGTAAAATTTTCCCAGCTCACAAAAGTGATATGGCACCTAAACCAATTGCAAAATAGGATTTCCCATCTGTACAACCAGTTATACCAGTATCTAGTGAGCACTGTATCACCCCCAAACCCCTAAATTATTAGTGGAAAAGTGATTTCATTACAAATATCCCAAAGACTTAGAAGGCATTTTTTACCAAATTAACTAACTTTGCAACAGTGGGAGGATAGCTGGGAGAGTTTTAAAGGGGAGGGAATATGATGTCCTCCCTTCCAAACTTCAAGTCCCAGCATGTCCTCAAATCTGCAAACCAGTTCTGCTCTGATGACATGCAGTGACCTTGGTGCAGAAACAGTGGTTTTTCAAAAGGAACTGTTGATTCATCGTATTTAATACCAGCCTTCAGGATTCCAGGAAAATGGGTGCTCCATGAAATATCAGTTATAGCTTTTATGACTAACATCTTTAACTTGAAAACCACTGCTTTTTAAATCCACTATGATTCATACTAATAAATGAATATACCTTAAGCGATTAGTGTTTAGCACACAGGATTGCAGAGAACAGCTCAAAACCTACAGCAACTGAGTGCTCAGTGGTAAGAAAAGCAGAAAGGCCAAATTCATCAATATAGATGAATTAAACTCTGTACTCTGCACCTTTAGCATATATTGCAATTGACACGTATAGTGTCTCACAAATACAAAAAAATAGGGTTCTCAATTGTTTTTAACCAAAGAACTAATTGAAAAATCATAACAAAGAAATAAATGCGTAACATGTATAAGCATCAAAGCAATGAAAGCAGGGAAAGACATTTTTCTGACCTGCCTGATATAAGATGATCACAAGAAACAGTAATGTAAAGAAAATGCCTATTTTCCCCTCATTTCTGTATTACTGCAAATTGCTCTGCCGTAAAGGGAAATCAATTGTTATTATGGCTAGTAAAGTAATGGCCAGTCTTCGCGAACGAAGAACCGGGGAAGGTCTTTACACCTTCCAGCCTGCGCATTGGATTTT
>JAYRBT010000082.1:7603477-7641387 GCA_036023395.1 Myiotriccus ornatus | reverse complement strand
AGATGGAGGCCCAGGCATGGAACCAAAATGTTCAAGCACCTCCATCTCCCAGATTTCTCAGTGTCAAGCTCTTGGTGACAGCTGAGTCTGTGTGAGTCCAGTAGGAAAAGGGAAAGTAGCCAAAGTTCATTTCTGTGCTGTTTAATTCTACATAATTTCCAGCTTTTGGACAAAGCCAAATCCTCCAGATCATGGTTCATTTTTAAGGAGTGTAGGCTAGCTGCATTGCCATGATAATGATAATAGAATCTTCTTACTTGTTCTTAACCTTGGGAAGTATTTGCTCCCCTTTGTCTGCACCTGGATGTTGTGTAGGGACAGTGTCACATCTTGCTTCATGGTGTGGGTTACAGGTCATACCCATCTGAGAATCTCCTGTGCCAGAAAAGTAAAGTTCTACAGTCTGAGAAATACTTTTCTAGCCAGGATGCAATGAGACCTACTCACACTACTCACTTTTCCTTATATAATTACCCATATAATTATGGAATTAAGTCTCCTTGCAAAGCACATATTATTATTAATGATAATTTGTACTACAGTAGTGCCTAGAGGAAGGGATGCCTTGTATAAGGTACATGAAAAAAACATACTTACCTGAAGTTCACTTTCAGATTCAGCTGCAATTTGGCTCAGGGAGACATGTAAAGTCTGGGACAGAGGAGCAGAAAGCACTAGTACAATGATGTGAAGCCAGGCTTTGAAAAAAGATAGGAAATGCCCAGGATCATAGAAGCTAATCTACAGAAGTATAAGGAGTTGTACATGCACCTTCTGAGTTGTAGTGTGATGGACCAACCACAGTATTCCCTGTCCTCCTCTGCTGTCATTGTGCTGTGTAAGATAATTCTCCTTTGCTGACCACACAGACAGCATGCTGACCTGGACATGTTGTGGGGAGATACTGCCACACAGAAAAGAAATGTTCAGATGTCTAAAGAACAGCAAAACCAAAGCCCTTACACCTTTTTGTCCTGCCAAGGTCAAAACAGTAACTTCTGTTGTACATTTTTGCAATTCTAGTGATCTTAGCTAATGTCACTGGCAATGTCAATGTGCCAAGATGCCTCGGTGCTCACTGCACAGCCACGACTGGTATTGCAAGGAAAGTAATGTGCTGCAGTCTCAAAGGGATCAATGCTGTCAGGCACTTGTGAAGGACAACGAATAATTTGCACTTTGCATTTGAGCCTTTAGTTGGCTTGCAAAAGGCTGCCTAACTGGAACGAGATGCACACCATGAGCTCAACACTTCTTTCAAATTCCAAACATACTTCACTAACTCCACTTATTATGAAAATCATGATTTTTATCACTCAAGAGTGCTAACAAATCAACAGAGAAGAATGTAAGAAAGCTCTACTGCTGAGATCCTGGCCCTGTTGTACATAGGAAGTTGAAATGAAACTATTCTAAGCAGAGCAAAGATGCCTGACAGCCCTTGTGTGCTTGTAAAGAAAATACATTTTGTTTGCTATTTAGATCAAAAGAGCAGCTCAATTTTGACTGATTTTGAGATATAACACTAATCTCTGACTTTGCACCCAATTGCTGTGACCCCTGGGTGCTAACGTTACTAGTAGGAAATGCCAGGAATTTTGCCCTATTAAATCTGTATCTTGACTGTCTCTAATATATCCATCTGTAATAAAACTCACTATTCTGCAGCTGACAACTAAATTATGGGTACACAAACGACATGGAGAAGAGAAATTGAAGCCTTGTCCACAAGGTATGAAGAAGGGTCACCTGACTCACAAACACAGTCCTGAAATGGTTAGCTTATGGTCTTCATTAAATTACTTATTATGGTGGCTGAGAGTGGCGCAGTGCTTAGCACTGCACCAAATCTCCAAGAATGTACAATTCAGATTAGCCGATCTCCAGGGCTGTGGACCCAGTTCCTTGGGAGTCAGTGGAGAAAAGAAACATGGCTTTTATGCTGTGTGTGCACAGCCAACAGCATGAATATAGTTCTTACATCTTTGCTAATTGTGGGTGAAGCAAAGTCTAGCGGCTGTGAATAGCTGGTCTTGCAATCTGCCCCTTGACATCTTAGGCTGAAATGTCACAAGGGTTTGTAATTCTATTTTAGATCATCTAAAATCTGACTCTGGTATTTTATTTTTTTTTTTTTAATTTTTTCTCTGCATATTTTATTTCATACATTGCAGTAGCTCCTTCAGTCAAAGCTGGACCCATTCTCAGGCTACTTGTCCCAAACCATGGTGCAGACTGTAATCTATCAAACCCTGCAGATGTGCAGAGAAAAGCAAGAAGAGAGCTGCCAGGCATAGCAGAGGTCTTAACTCTTTGCAGTGAAAGAGCCACTCTCTCCGCACTCTTTCATGGCCCTGTACTCTGCCCATCTGAGTGGGATAGGTGTTGTGCAGATGGTGAAAAAAGAGTTTAAAAATTTCCTCTTGGTCTTCTTAAAATGCAGTGGTTTTTATCTTCTTTAGTCATCTGGGATGGTGTCCATGAAAAACAATGCATGAGGTGAAGGTAAGAAAAGAAAATCTGACAAAAAGCGAAAGCAGCTAAGCTTCAGAAAGGCCAATTTCTGTGAAACAATTAAATGGAGAGGGGACAAACATAAAAATAATTTGGACTGATGCAACCATACCTCAAGTTTCCTCCCTGGAGAAAAGGCAACTGATAGAGACATTACCTTCAAATCCTGAACATGGAGCAGAGTCACCACGCACTCACACTCCTCACCATGAAGGGATCTGTAGGAAGAAATATAATAACTTAGCACCTATCTAAAGGGAACAAACAAAACCAATTCTATATGCTACGTTTTCCTTTCATCTGACAAGTTTATCTCGTTTATTCAGTATTCATACTTTTCAGGTATGACACTTTTCAGTGGCTCTGGTTTATATGTTCAGTTCATAAGGACCTGGTATCCCTCAGTACCATCCACAGTCAGTGTTTCTTTAGGACACTTCACGTATCGGCACATTTGCACCCATACTTGGATTCTTTTTTTAAATTACATTTTCCATTGAAACAATGTTACTGGATTGTATTTTTGCAGAAGATGGGGTCACCAAAAAAACCCATTTATTTCTGTGTTAGGTTTGAGGTTGCCCTGCCACAGGAAGATTTTGAGGACTTTCAGAGACATGGACCAACTTAGTCATTTGAAAACTACAATATTGTTTTTACTTCTCACCTTACTGGGATAGTGTTGGAAGACGTGTACACTTCTGTTCTCATTTTTCAACACTACAGACAAATTTACTATAACTCTGCTTGTGCATCACTAGTGAAAGATGGTTGGTTGTTGCTCTCATCACAAGTGACTGCTCATTCCTGGTCATTGTCAATGCAGAGGAGTGTATATTTTTGCACATATAGAAGTGTGTAATTTTCAAGAGCGCCATTCATCTTGGCCTATAAAGAGAATATAATTTCTAACACTCTTTGTTGACTTTCTTTGTCCAAAAACATCAGAGAAAACAATCAGGTAATAGTTTCACTGCCAGGGCAGCGTTGGCACTTCGGAAAGTTTTGCTGTGTGAGATAACTTTGATTCCCTTTAACGCTTCTTACTTATTTTGTGAGGTATTTAGAAAGACTTGGCAGGTAGGTTGCATGTAAATAAAACATGGTCTTTCTTTACCACTATTTGAAATAGGAGAGATTATTTTGTGACTGACTATTCTTGAGGAATGAATTTACCACCTTGAAACTCTTCCCTTATATTTTACTCCATTTAACCTGCAACTCTCTGCCAACTTTATGGCACCACAGGAAGTGTGTTAACTCAGTGGTGAGGGGGATGCACCAGATCATGCCTCAGGTGCAATTGCTGCTTGTGACAGCCCCTCCCCTGGAGCTGTGGCACTCTAGCCAGAAACTCCTCTTTTACTGAGATCAATAAATCATGTCAGCCTCCTAACTGCAGTTTTTTAAAAGGGTGAAATCATGATTTGTGTTCTGGATATTTGTCTTGCGCTTCCTGATGCTTTCCCAAAACATCTCTTTGAAGGGGAGCAGAAGGGGGCAAATGATTTTTTACCATAATTGGAACTAATTGACTGCTAAAGGGGTTTTGGACTTGTGTCTAATCCTGCACTACTCAGAATTAGTGAGGCTGAGCCTGACCTCAGTGACACGAATATAAATTAGAGTAAGTGTGTTGGTTTTGAGAGCTGGATCTGACCTGGGTGATGGGTGTGCTGCAGACTGAGCAGCGAGCTGGTGCTGGAAGAAGTTAGACACTTCTAACTTGTCATGACTGCAGCAAAGTGTGAGCTCTCAGCACCTTGCAGCATCAGACCCCGTGGCAGGCTGGTGATTTCCTATCCTGAACCCCGGGGTAGAGGAGCAAAACAAAGTGATGAAATAGGAAGAGGATGCTGACACCCAGGCCGACTGTTCTCTTGACCCCCCTGCGTGGGGTGATGTCCTGGAGGTGATGAGAGCTCCTGAGTCCACTCCCAGAGCCAATGGTACTCAGCAAATCTTGACAAGCAGGATGGTCACCTCCTTGTGCCCTCCTGCCACCAAACAGCCGATGTGAGCTCTGAATGCATCCTCTGTGCTCTGTGATGGCAGTGTGGCCTCTGCTGTCCCCCAGGCTGGGCTGAAAGGCCTGAAGTTTGCAGAGAAACATGCTGCGTCAGGCACAACCAGGCTGGCCCCACATAAAGTCAATACCTGTATGAAAACAAATAAAATCTTAGAGTACGAGGCAGAGGCTAAAGAATGCCTTCACCTCTTTCGTTCAGGCAACTGTTTTGTTAACTTGAAAGACTGCATGGGTGATCTTACTCCATTCTTTCTCTACAGGTCAAATACTTGTCATAGGAGACACCCTAGTTAATATTAAACTAAAAATTAATAGATTAGATAACTATTACATGCTTTTAGTGCCAATTAATTTAATAGTAGGTTTTTTTTTTTAACAAGGTAGAATATAGAAGCACAGTTTACTGTGCCTGTGTGAGCTCTCAGATAGGTCTTTTGTGCTACAATTACCAGCAATTGATTGGGCTGACACATGTAATCCCCTCTGGATCGCCCAGCGATATGATGTCAGTAAGAAGTCCTTCAAACAGGGCTATTAAAAAACACATTAAAGAGGTCCTTATTGTAAGCTTTATGCTAGCTTATGCTAGAATAACAGTGATACGGTGGTATTTGTTTGAAAAAGAAAGGATTATATGGTCTTTGTAAAATGAGGAATTTAGCATTGGGGAGGGGCAATCGGATGGTGATTTATTTTTTGTTTATGTTTCTCTGAATCCTTTGATATGTCAACTTCTGTCACTAACCATTAGGCCACTTGTAATTTCGTGTATCAACAAAGATGAAATACATGCTGCCTCAAATAATTTATGTCAAACATTGTAGGGCATAGATGGCAGCGCTTATTGTGAGATTGTAATGAGAACTGAATTGGGGTCTTCAGAAATCCATTGGTAATTTATTGTTAAAGACCAGTCATGAATCATTCTAGCCTTTAATTGTCACGTGGACCCACTTTGCTTTCAGCTTGTGCAGGAAACAAATTGCAAAAATAGAGTGATATCTCAGAAGAGAGGTTTCACCATGACCCTTGGTACTTAATATTGCTTCAAGAGTGCCATGTCTTCTCTTGGGTCAGATTCTCGTGTGGAATTGAAAGGGATGCTTGAAAACTTTTATTGCTTTTTGTGAAAAAGAAAAACACAAAGGGTAGTAGCTTATATATATATATACCTTACAATTACAAGATGAGAGTCAATAAGATTTGTGGTATTTACAGAACCGCAGAATAAGGGACACCAGAGAATTTTACAGTATGATTTAACAGTTTCAGCTCTGCAATGAAATGAAGCCATTTTGGAGATTTGTTTATAACACAGACATCCTCATCATTCCTCTTTGCTCTGCTCTCTTTTATCTTATACTGCCAAGGTAACACTCTGAAATGGTTAACCAACTGCGGTGCATGTGTTACACAGACTTGCTTTGTTAGCTCATGCTGCTTTGCACAAAGAGAGAAATTTCATTGTTAGCCTGTACCCAGTTGTAGAATATCTTCTTCAGAAAATCAAAGCTACCAGCAAGATGATATAAATTATTTGCAGGATCAGGTTTTTCTTCTGGTTTAATATCATGTAATCAAAGGACAGATTACTCAAAATTACTCATTTCAAGTGCTTCAGTGTAGTCATCACAGCACTCCTCTGTGACTACTTCCCAATTTCTCATAATGCAAGAATTAGGGGGAATGCAGTGAAACTATGAAGCAGGAAGCTTCCTGGTTTTTTTTTTAGGAAATATGGTTAAATTTTGATGCACCTTGACAGTGAAATTTGTGGAAGCCAAAAGTAGAAACTGTAAGAGACTTTGATAAATCTGTGAAGAATATATGTTCTCATGACTATTAAGCCATTTCAAGGAGACTATAACTCAGAATGACTAGGAGGATGAATTATGCCAGGGAATAACTCAGTATTTGATCTACCCATACAATGTTTACCTACTGGTCACCATCAGAGACAGGATACTGGGCTACAGTGGTTTAATAATCTCTAGTTATTCTTATGTACCATTTGATGCCACAGAAAACTCATAAACATTTATTTTTTAAAGTAATGAAGTTTGTCTTTCTGTACTTACTACTGCTAATAAAATACTATGTCATCATATAATGCTTGGTATGTTACATAGCACTGTGTGTTACTTAAATGCTTTAGGTGCACTCTGTTCTTATGCTCCTTTCTCTGAAAACACTCTTGCCATGAATGTAGTAAATGTCTGCAGCCTGGCTTTGGAAGTGAAGTCTGGTGTGGATTTGAGATAAATGCTTTGGTTACTGCAACTTACTCATCATTGCTGTAGTAGATAGAGTGGTTTTCTTATGCACCCAATAGATTCCCTTCAAAGGTGAACCAGGAAGCTCCAATATGTGCTTCTAACGCGAACCAACCCCCAAGGGGGACATATAGATCCAAACCCCCAAGGAGGACATATAGATCCAAACCAAAGACTGATGTTTCAGACAGCTTCAAACCACCTGCGTAGTGGAGTTCAGATCGGCGATCAGGCTGTACCTTCTTCAGGGCAAAATTCCCAGACCACATGTATGGCATAGATAGAGGGACCAGCTGAACTATCACATACTGATTTACTTCTCATATTAAATTATTTGCTCAATCACACAAAGCTGAACAAGCTATGTTGAATTAGTTGCCTAAATAAAAAAACTGAAGCCCAAGAACTCTGCACTTCTGCTACCTAAGATGCAATTGATTAAAAGCAGCAGATAAAGTTTCATTTCTGGGCATATCAGAAGCATCCTGGTGCTAATAATGACATCCAGCAAGACAGCTCATTTATACATGATCACATGTCCAATCTCACAGCAAAGCTCACCTCTGGAAGACACGCTCTGAACATGCCACTTCATGGAGAGTCATGAGAGGCACACGCCACCTAAAAGAAGAGTAGCACTGACCTTATTATAAATCCTGAGGGCTCAGAGGCTCACTAGGAGCATAAAAAAATATGAAGTGCAAATTGCATTTTTAAGGCACAAGTCCCCGCAGACTTAAAGATAAAGAGATGAAACAGGAAACAGAAATGGTGGTTGGGAGGAAACTCTGAGGTTTTCTCATCCAGCCCCCCATAAGAAGTGGGACCGTTGCCAGCGGGGGATAAGCTCAGCCATGACTCTAACAGCCTTAAAAACCACCGAGGACTTAGTTTTCATTACCTCTCCAGGCACCTGTTCTCGTGCTGCACTTCCCTTCAAGTGCACTGTTTCCATAATGTCCAACTTGAACATGCCAAGATTCAGCCTGTGGCCATTGTTCCTTGTTATGTTGTCTAGGACCATTGAAAGGAGTTTGGCTCTGTCATTTTTGTAACTCCCTGTCAAGTAGATGTCAACTGCTATTATATTGCCCCTTATCCTCTTTGCCAGAGACAAACTCAACTCCTTTAGCCTCTCCCTCTGAGTCATGTTCTCTTGGCCCTTGACCATGTTGTCAGCCCTCTGCTTGGCTTTACCCAGGCTTCCCATCTGTTTTCTGAGCCGTCCCTGCGTTCATGCTTCCGTACCAACCTGCACACAGTGCTGCCCAGCACAGAGTTGGGGAGTATTGTGTGCTTTTTGCATGGGGTGAGCCATGTGAGGGCAACTCATAAATGTTTAATGAGAACCCTGTGTTTATTAGAGATTAAAACAGCAAAAATTAGAGCTTGGGAAAGCATCTGTCTAAATCCAAAAAGAAATTGCCTAGGATGCAATATTTAAGAGTGATGACAGCGGTGACGATAAAGCTGACTTTTCCTGGCCTTGGCAAAATGTGTTGCTATGGAGCATAATGCTGAGGAGTCACCTTTGCTATCACAGGCTTTATGTCCATAATACTTTATGATTTTAGTCTTTAAAACACTTACCTTTTGGCAGGGTACCTAAGCTACCCAAGTAGCTGTTATTCCAAGACCTGACACATTTGCTGACTGAGCCAACAGTTGCACGACGCTGAAGAAGTACAAAAAGGCAAAATAAGCACCTGTGGACACTGCTGTGTTTCGGTCTTGGCAAATAAATGCATCAGGATCCTTCACTGGTGCTTGTAGGTGGTGTTACAAAGCTGTTCTTGCACCATTGTACTGAAACAGCTTACGAAAACTTACTGATGTGTTACAGTTTGCTTTTGAGGATGTGCTATTTGTAGCAGAAACTGATGTGATTTTTTCTGTGATTAACAGATCAGAGTAGGCACTCACTATCCTGTAGCTATTTGCAGTGTCAGCAGTCTATGAAACACTACTCTGGGTCACAGAATCATAGAACAGTAGAATTGTTTAGGCTGGAGAAGACTCTAAGGTCGTCAAGTCCAACTGCTAGCCCAGCACTGCCAAGTCCACCACTAAACCAGGTCCCTCAGCGCCACATCTACACATCTTTTAAATACCTCCAGGGATGGTGACTTCACCACTTCCCTGGGCAACTTGTTCCAATGCCTGACCACCACTTTTTCCTAATATCCAATCTAAACCTCCCCTGGTGCAACTTGAGGCTATTTCCTCTTGTCCTTGTTACTTGGAAGAAGAAACCAATCCCCACCTTGCTAAAAGCTCCTTTCCTGTAGTTGTAGAGAGCTATAAGCTTCCTCCTGAGCTTCCTCTTCTCCAGATTAAACACTCTCAGCTTCCTCAGACACTCCTCATAAGTCTTGTTATATAACAGTAAGTACCTTCACCATTCTTATATCTGTTTCACAGGCACAATAACTTACTCTATTCTAATTAAATAAAGTCCTTGTTGGAAAACAATTCCTGCTACATAAACAGGCTGAATGAAGTGATGAAGATCTTCCCCATACCACCCTTTTACTATCCTGTGTGTTAACAGCCTACCTAATTGTCTCTGGCAAAATGTGTCCCTTACCTTTCTGGGAGCAGCAGGGACATCCCTGTGCCCATGCTGCAACAGCAACCGCGTCACCACAGTGTGCCTCTGTGACTTGAAAGTAAGTAAGGCTCAAATGCCTACAGAGGGATAGTCATCATCACTCTTGTCTCAAAGAGGTGAGGGTCTAACAACAAAGGTGAGAAAGGAACTCCTCTTAAAACGAAAAGTCAGTTCTGTCAGCAGCAGATGCCCAGACGCAGCTGACACAGACAGAAATAAAATTTTGTCCCTTGCCAAAGTCCCATGGCATTGAAAGCTACATTGTCCTGTGCTGCCCGTGTGTGATTCATGTGGGAATTATTCCTCTGCATCCAGATCCAGGCAGAGGGCTGCAGTGATGTACAGAGCTGCCTCAGCTCCCACCAAAGCCCAAGGGAACGTGGGTCACTTGGCTCCTTCAGGGCTCAGGAAGGGGTGAAGCGTCGTTCCTGCCAGCCTTCTGCACCAAGATAGCCCACATAGAAGAAAGAGTGCTCAGAGTGAGACAATTAATCTCCATGATTTAATGAAGACTGGGAAAAGCAAAAACAAAAAAGGATAAATGCTTAAAACAGAGAATTGGAAATTGCTTATAGGCAGCATGGGAGCGATTCAGGTGCCGAAACATAAGCATGTAGCGTCATTTTCTGTGCCTGAGGCCACCTGAGACATCCACACAGGACTGGCAGATATGACACATGATCTATGAAAGACCTACTCCCTTCTGGAGCAGCAGCTGGGGGCCAGATGCGATACCCTAAGGCATCAAAAATGGCACTAGACACTTATGTTTAGGCAGCTGAATCCCACCCTGTGCTTCCAGACTTCTGATGAATAAACCTCTTTTTAATTGTCTCGGACTCAAATCCCAGGTTCTTGAGGTGCTTTCCCTAGGGCTCAGCAGTGTGTGGTAGCGGCAAATTTCATTGGTTTAACTTGGATAGAGTTGTTACAGCCCTTTGTTATGTATTTTTAAAATTGCTTTTAGGCTACAAAATCATGGAGCGGTTTCTGCTTTCATAGGCTGTGTGCATAATCCAGGTGAGACCAAAGGTTTTTCCTCACCACAAGATGCTGATGTGATTACTCCAAATCCCATCTCCTTTGAATACCTATTCTGTCACAGCTTCCCATTAAAGGCCTGTTGTCAAATAGGCAGATTTACTCTGAATTATATCGGAGAGTATATCCCTGCTGCAGTTGTTCTCTCAGATAGTTAAACAGAAGCTTAGAGCTCATAGGAGTATTCCTATTCTAAATTGAACTGCACAGACCTTAATGTCCTTTTACATTTTTCCAGGATGTTTGGTGAGGAAGAGATTTGGCTACGACTTACACCATGCTGGGGGGGAAAGAAGAGGGACCAAATTACTTGTATTGTTAGCCTGATGTGTGAGGAGGAAAACCTTGCTCCTGTTTGGATTTTGGGATACATTTTTATGGAAATGCTTTGAACAATCCACCAGCAAAGGAAAGCTTTCCAGTAACGATATATTTTCACTGCATACCTCAGAATGAGATGGTTCTGGCTGTCTTCCAGAGTGATAGCACACTGTTGACAGCTCCTGAAAATACAGGTTTTAGGACCAAAATTGGGACTAAAATATTTACCTGATTTCCTAGCCTGATACATGAATATATATGTAATATATGTAGACAGATAGACAGATATTATTTTTTTTTTTTTTTTTTTTTTTTAACTCTTGCTGGGACACCTTCTTTAAAGATAAACTTAAAGAAAAGCTTGTTACATGGAGTTGGCTGTTATGCCATGCTTGGTCTTTGTCTCAGCACTCAGAAGGAAGGTCAGGAAGATGAGCTGGGACCTGAGATGTAAGAAGGGAATAAAGATGGGAGAAGAATTAGAGAAAAACACTGAAGGTTCAAAGGACAGGTCTCAGCTGCCTGCCAGTGACAGATATGGAGAGGTGGATACATTTGCCATAAGCTGTGCTGCACTGCAGGAAAAGACTAATTAATAGTCATGAGTTTTGGAGTCTAGTTTTTAGTAAGCATGCACAACAGTCAAGGAGTATGAGGGAGATGAAATACATACAATGCCCTCACTGTTCACTTTTCCCTGCACCTCAAATTGTCTTTCTGATGAGCACAGTCTGAACTGTGGGTTGTGCATGGGGTTAATTCTCAAGCTTGTTGCATGTGAAGTCCCAATTACAGCTGTTAGTACCTGCTGCTGGGAGGCTTTTGAAAGAGCTGCAGAAAACTGCTAGTGAGCAAGCACTTAGTACATCCTCAAAAATATTTCCAAGGAGTTCTAGGAATGCTTTGGGTTAACTTATTAAACAGAAAACAGTAAATGTATTGATACCCTTTCAAAATGTTCATATGTTGCTATATTCTTTGATGCACATTCCCACCTGGTTTGATCGCAGAGGTTGTTCACACATCTCATTAGCTTTCTCCAGAGCCTAAGGAAATCTAGATGCCTCCAAGCTTCCTCAAGGCAGTCATAGCTCAGGAACCCTTGTAGCCAGCTCCAGTTGCAGCTGCTGAGCCGACAGCTGATGACCCTCTTGGTTTTGAGTGAAACAGGGAATGTGAAGTTTAACATGATTTTAACACAGTCCTCACATATGTCTGACTGCTTTGTTACTTAGGCACTGAACTGAAGAACTGTTTACAACTCCTATTTATAGCTATTTCTGTGTGTTGTGTTGGGGAGCTCAGCTCTCAAGGCAGGCAATGTGTGGTGATGGAGAAGTTGCTTGTCCTCATTGAGCAGTAGCAGTGAGACACCAGAGAGAATTACAGCATGAGTTCCCTTCACACCACACTCCTGCCTCTTGGGTGTGTTGGTCTAATGAAATCAAGCTGTAGTTTCCTGACTGCTTTAGGCAAAACCCTGTGCAGGCAGCTGCTGAAAGGTGAAGTTTTGTCTTTTCTTTTCTCCAAATATAAATTTCTGCTGCCTCCATTGTGCCCATCATACCCGTGCAAATCCCAGTGAAGGCTGAAAATTGCCCTGCTCCTCCAGCTGATTTTGGGTAGCTCATCAGTCTTATCACTTGCCTGAATGGATGATGGTCCTGGCTCTATGGGAGCACTCAGTGCCAGGGAAGTAAGAGGGGAAGAAAGGAAAGGAAGGAAAGGATGGAAGGAAAGGAAGGAAGGATGGAGGGAGGAAGGAGGAAAGGAGGAAAGGAGGGAAGGAAGGAAGGAAGGAAGGGAGGGAGGGAGGAAGGAAGGAAGGCCTTTTGGAATGACAGCCTCCAATTACATCTATTTGGAATCACTTCAACCTTCCAATCTCACCTGTTTTGCTCCACATGTGATGTACCATAATTAATATCTGTGCTTCTTCTCTTCTTCTTTTCACTTTCTTTGGGCTTTAAAAATAATTTTTATAACAATTAAATGTTGCACTACAAAACAAATTTGTTCTGACTTTGTGCGTGTGTTTTTTGATGTCCTTAGTTTGCTTTTACACACAGTGTTAAGGAGCTACATGAAAATCCTCTTGGTTGAATAACTTGGGCAAGTAATTATGCTGTGATCTGTGGACTTGGCACCTGCTCCTACGTGACTCTCTGATCCCATGCACTTGCTGACTGTATGTCTGATACAGCACAGCCAACACATCTTCATCTTATCCTTCATGATGCCATTCCAGTCCTTGGCAGTGGCTGCTGAACATAAGTGGTCTGGAGGGAATCACCTGTTCAGGACTGACGCTGGAAACTGGGAGGTTAAGCAGAGAAAAGTTGCCTCTTACCCTCTAAGCCCTCATTGTTACCCGTTATCTGTAGTGCTATTTTGGGGTTGCTGGAAACCTGGGCTACCCAGCAGAGCAGCTGTGATACTTTTACAGCTTCTCACTTACTCAAACTTTTCTTTTTACCAGACCTATTAGTAGACTGGAGCTTCTGTGGTGGCTTTAATTGCTTGACCTTTTAGCACATTATCAGCAGACTTGATCTTTACAATCACATAGGAAGACAATGTCAGGTCTATGAATATTCTGAATATTCTGCTTTATTCTCTATTCATTAAGATTTTACATTCTCCTGATTGATTCCCTTATAACCAAAAGAATATGAAACTCATTATAAATGAAAAGTTTTAGGTGTAGGCTGCTGAACAAGTTCTTTTTTTTATTGCTGTTTTTTCTTTAGTGATTTTATTTTCCCCCCAGTACAAATGAGCACCTGTACAGTATTAAAGACTACTAAATATCATTCTTATACTCTAAAATCTGCTGGCAACAATGCCCTGTGTACTCTGTCTATCTAAGGGGATGTTCTGTTTGCAAATTGTCTTGTTAACAGCAGATCTATTAATAGTCCCATAAGCACAGAGAGAGCTGGTTCAGAGCACGTGTCACTTTGATATCACCCACTGAGCAGAGTGGTGCAAACTGGCTTTTCCTCCTAAGATGATGAGTGCCTTAACAGCAGCCAGGAGTGCCATTGTCACACCATCCATCAACTGTCCCTCTCAGCTGAACCCATGAATTAAGCAACTGTGGTTAAAAAGCAATAAAATTAAAACTTGTAATGGGGAGTCATTGACAAAAGGGTTACAATGCGCTGGCCATATATCTTTTAACTAGCTAAATATAACCATAGGTTTCCATAAGTTCAAAGAGTGGTGGCCTGGAGATGAATACAACTGTTCCAACTGAGTTCTGGGCTAGGAGCCAGAAGATTGTTAAAACACCTTAGAACATGCTTATTCCCTCTTAGAACATTTTTTGGTACTTGCTCTATTAGTATGGATTTTATTTCCCCACCAAACGAGTTCTCTGCCTTTGAACCATAAACAATAATGGCACATCTGTCTCTAGGCTGCTGTACTTTGAAAACCAATGCTAAGGACACAGAGGGGTAGATTTTCAAAGCATTGCGTGGGAGTTTGTACCAGGAGTCTAGCCAAATATTTTTCACTCATACTCATCCCTGAGCCTAACCTTTCCTCACTCTTTAGAATGGCTCTGTTTGCTCTGCCCACATGGGGACATTTCAGACAGCTTTTACCTCCAGGGACAGAGCTTCAGCTGGTCAGAAAAGCCTATAAATAGGGTTTTACTGATGACCTTTCAAATCTAGAGATGGATCTTTCCTCTGATCTTTTTTATTTTACTTTTCTGTCTTTGTCTGTGTTTGTATGTGATTCTCAGTTTCTGCTGAATTATTTACCATTAGGCCACAATGCAACTAAAATCCCTGATAACGCTGAGACAGGTGGTATGAAGGGGTTGTCTCTTAAAAGTGATTGCAACTCAAAACTGCATCGATGCTCACTGTGCACACCTGTTATCTGCGCTGGGGAGTTCGAGGGCAGCCTTGCAGGAAGCAGAGAATTTTGTGCTGCTTTTATACAGCCACTGTGATAAAGCAGCAAATAAAGTATTGAATCAATAAGGCCTCCCTGCATATCTCTTTGGCTGTATAAATTTTCTTACCCACTTGCTTAGAAGGTAAAACATAACACTGCAGTAGCATAACTAGCCATTATATAGGGACATGGACAGCTTTCAGCTGTAAAAATTGGTCAAGCTACTGGAAATGGCTTTGTTTTCTAGACTTTCTCTTTCTTTTTTATAGATTATCTCCACTAAAGGGAGATTTTTTTATAGACTTTTGTCATATTCCAAGTGTCTTGGCTTATCATTCAGCAGAAACATCCTGGTCCGTACTGCTCTCTACTTCTTTGGAAGGACTTTACACTGTGGTGGAAATTTCCCCCTTTAAAGACTATCTCACAGTGTTTCTCTGCACATACAGCACATGGATATTTGCTGTATCACAACAAACTCCCCTTCTAGTTACTCCCGTTCCAAGCCTTATTTGATTTTGATGCACTACTTGCCATGGGGGTGTTACCATTTTTCACAGTTGAGAATCTCCTTTGATGAAGTCAGCTCAAAGTTTTATCTTTGGGGGGTTTCCCAGGAAAAACCTTTTGGCTACTAGCAATTTTCAATTCAGAGAAGTTTGCTGGTTGAATTCAATTAGAGTCCTTGGAAACTTCTTGTCTTTATAGATACCATCATTCTAGGGTTTTCAGTGCTGGATCTCAGGCACCTTTTTGTGTTATTGCAGGTCGAGGCCAATAGGAACCACTTATATTTTCATGGAGGCACCGTGATGTGAGGAGAAGAAAACTCGCAGATCAGCAAGCTAGTCAGGGTGGAAATGGTTGAATCCTTGCAAGATGTTTTCATGCCAAAGGAAAGCTCTGGGTTTATAAATTGTGTGGCAAGCCAGAGGTGTGACTTGGTAAAGCTGGATCATGCTTCTGCAAACCTTCTCCTGAGGAAACAAATCTTTTGTGAGTAGTCTCTGGCATGAATGAAAAAAATAAATAATCGGAATCCAAACACCTGCAAAGTTCACTCACGGGCTCCTAGTTCCTGGACGGGAAAGGATGTGATTGCTTTGATTACTGTATACACTCTCACAACCTGCACGTCATCTCCTCGGGGTCAGAGAAACAGTCCCTCAGCCCTGCTCCATTTCAGTCTTTGTGCTGCCTCCCCACGTGCTCAGAGGTTTTCACATAGCAACATAAGTGTCCCATATGCATGGTGATGATGTAAGATGGTTTAAGTATGTATTGTTCCAGTCATTTAGTCTCAAACATTTCTGAATAGATCCTCTACTTTTTTGAGTAACAGACACATCTATCATCAAAATGTAGGAATGGATAATGAGCAGACCCTCAAATGCATGAAACCCTCCATTTTCTGATGTGAGAACTCATTACATCTCCCTGTTATTAAATAAGTCTCATAACAATATTTTAATATGATTAAAGATGCTGTGCCTCATCTGTTAAGGACTGGGAAAATTAATCTGGGCAGGGCATTAATGTAGTGGGGAAGGAAGGCATATGAATCTTTTCTTTTATTATTATTATTAGTTTCTTTCTTTGCTACTGGTTGTATCAGTGCCTTATCACTTAAGTGTAGGAGCTTAACAATGGGTTCTCTCAGCAAAGCCCTCTTTTTTCTCTGGGTGAGGTTAAAGAACAAACACATTGTCGTGAGCTTTTAAAAGCTTGATTTCAATTACATGGTAGTAGGGCAAAGCTCTCAAACACACAAAACTTTGACTTTGTAAAGATTGTGACCTCCTAGGTACACGTGCTTTAAGGAGAAAAAATGTACTTGACATGTCCCACTGCTGTTTCCACGCACCAGGAGCTGTGTGTGTCGGGAAGAGGGGAGGGCAGGAGGGAGGCAGAGGTGTTCAGCTTGGGAAGGAGGGAAATTGTTCCTCTGGGAAAGCAAAGCTCTTCTGTTTGACTAGTAAGAATTTAAAAGATAAATATATCCCTTATCATGGAATGATAAACAACAAGGTCCAGGAAAGACTCTTTGAATAATTGAGTCTGGTCTCCTGCATTTTGCAAGACTATTTGCCTTCACATTCCTGTTAACATCTTATAAGACTTTGTCTTTCCTCATGTTTGTTTGTGGCAGTGCCCACAGTGTTACAGACACTTTCTAGGCTTTCAGGAAGAGCTGGTGCTTTCAGTCTCTGGATGGACAGGCAGACAAACAGACAGAGGTCATGGCAGAGGAGCAACAAAAGGACCTCTCTGTGCAAACCGAGCCCACTGTACCTGGCATGGACTTCATAAAGGGGGTTCAAGGAGGTTGTTTTTTCCTTTCTCCCTTTGCCCTTCAGTTACCTGGAAGTGGTGCCCATGCCTGCAACCATAGCCACACAACTCTGCAGCAATTACACACTGCTGCCTCTGGCCTTAGCCGGGCTGGAATTGTCTAAAAAAGGGGCATAAAACTGAGTGTGTGAGACCGCAGAATGTGCATGCCTCCCTGACATGTTTTCCACCTATAAGGACGTATTTTATAAGGCTATTTGGAGAGGTAAAATGTCCACTGAAAGAGCAGTAGCTGGTTTCCTACCCATCCTCTGAAAATCCACCCTGTATTTTAACACATAGAAGCTGATAAGGCTACACCACTGATACTGCCCATTGCACTATCAGTGATTAAAGAAGAAAAAATCAAAAACACAAAGCAGTGCAAAACACTGAGGTGAATAGGTTTTGTCCACAACGAATTTCAGTTTTCTTTCTCAAGCCTTCTATAGGACTTTGACTCAAAATATGTTGGAGGGAAATTAAATAGCATTCCTAAACATAAAGCAAAATGCCTAATCCCCTGACCTTTCATAGCTCACCCCGTTGTTCGATACATCAGCTGCTCTGGAAGTTGTATTAGAGAGGTAAATGCAGCCTACCCTGTTTTGGAAGTAAAAGTAAGGTGAAAGACGCCCACAAAACTAAATCAAACTGCTTGAAAAAGTGTCTTAACCACTAGGAAACACAGCAGGGGTCATATCAGCTGATCAGGAACAAAACAGAAGCTCAGAAAATATCCCCCAAATGACACAGGTTGATCCTTGTTGAGTTCTGGTTTCATGTTTGTGCGCTTGGTGGTGCAAGGGCCAGACTCCTGCCCAACCTCCCTCTCTGCTGCCCAACCCTCTCCTGAGTGGCAACCCCAAGACAAGCACCCACAAGACAGGCAGCCCTTCCCTGAACAGGCTGCTCAGTTTTGTGGGGTCAGTTGGTGCTTGCACCATGCTGGATGTCTCTCCCTGTGGTTTTTCACCTGCCTGTAGCAGTCCTGAAGTAACTTGGTGTGGTGTGTAAGGGAGTTGGAAGAGTTAAAAATCTTTCTCTTTTTCATGCTAGGTCCACTGTTTGTGAGAGCAGGAGCTCTCTATCAGGGCTGGGCTTTGTAATGTATTCCATCTATTGATAAGAAGGCAAAATAACATTTCTAAATTGTTCGGGGTGTTTGCAGAATGCCAAGGCACTCCAGTGGCCTTCCATACAGAGCCCTGCTGATGATAAATCGTAAAAGATATTCTAGAAGTGCCTATTTGCTTGTGGAAATATCTGAAATACTGGAAAGCTCACAGATTTCCCGAGGTAGGTGAAGAGGCCATTCAGCAAATTTTCTCTCTACTTGAAATGCAGTTTTCAAATCATTTAAATCCTAAGTACCTAATGAAAATACAGCGTAGTCCCCATGGCTTCCTGCAGCGATACGCTCCGGTCTCAGGCTCACACAGTCGAGCAAATAACCTCCATACATTATTTTGCACTAGGTGATTTCAGTCTGCAGCACATTTTGTTTGAACCATACGCCTATAAATGCCTTCAAAGGAAGGCAGGAGCCTGCCCACTGAGGAATAAATGCAGGAACAGAACCTCCTGTGCAAATATTAGTGTTCAGCATCCAGTGTAGCCCCGGCGAATATGTTCCTAACACATGTACAATTCAAATGAAAAGGTTATGTGCAGTACATGGACGTGTACTGACATGGCTCATGTGTTTCATGTGGGAGCACATTCACTGTCCTAAAGTAAACGTCGTCATCAAAAAAACCCCCCTCATTTTCCTAATATTATTGATGCAAGGGACTGACAGAAAAAAAATCAGATATATCTGGAAAATGAAGAAATTTTCACTTGATTCTTGTGCAGCTTATTCTAAATTGTTTTCCTAAGCTACTATGTTAAGAGGGAGCTATGTCAATAAATTATTTGGAAGCACGAGGCTCGCTGCAGGGAGTCAACGCTGTGCTTTGTATGTTCCTGCATAAGAGGAAAGTGGAAATTTTGCAAAAGTTACCTGTAAGATAACCTATCAATAAGGAAAACCTTTCCTAAGTCACACTGCATGCTTTCTTATGCCCTGAAGCTTAAAGGTTCCAAAATGCTTAGAGTGAAATCTAGCTTCCAGTGGTGTTAGCAGCAAATTGGTCATTATTTCCAATAGTCCTAAAATACCATAGTTACCATTTTCTTCCTTTTTCTTCATCACGCTATAACTGTGCTCAGTATTCAAATGCTGAGACATTTAAAATTATATTTATTTAACTGAATGTATTTAATGTTTCACTGGCATAGCAGCCACCACTACGTGCAGCATTGGGATGCTGAATAAAAGGCAGTAGAGATCCTGTGAGACTGCAGCATGCTGTCTGTTTACATATGAAAGCAGGTTCAATATGCACTACATTGTGGCAGCCCCATGATGCCTCTCTTCCTTGCTTGTTAGTCCAAGAGCCTCCTTACTTTCTCAGAGCTACTCCTTATGCATATGCATAACTCCTCATAATAATGCCATAAGGCTGCTAATCTATTCTCCTTCAAACCCCTCCTCAAAACTCACTTTTTCTGTGGTGGCTGGAAAACATCTGACAATAGCCCAGCAGCTGGTGTGCTGCTACTTATTGCACTGAAGACGATAAATACGCTGTTATCCCGACTGCTTTATTTCCCTCTTGGTTATATCCACCTGTTGTTTTCATCCCGTGCTTAAATGGTGAGATTTTTAGAGGAAAGACTGTTGGGATTTTTCAGTAAATACACATCACCTACTATGGCATGGTTCTCTGAGTAGGGTCTGTCCTTACTACCACAATATGAATAATTATAGATATATTTTCTATCCAATTTTATATTCTTTCATGAATAAGACATCCCATATTCCTTCCAAATACTCTGTTAAGTTTACATCAGTAACTGTTCTGCCCATTGCAAAGCAACTAAGAAGGCAGAAAACATCAGTCTTTGGGAGGGAAGCAGGGTATTGTCTTTGTATACGTTGAGGTACAGTGACAACTACTGTAAATTTGGGATCAGTGGCATCTTAGTGATCCCTTCTCCCCTTCCCTTTCCTTGTAAACAGCCTCACATTTTCTTTATAAAATCTGAAATTTTCATTAGCCTATTAAAACACAAAATACAGTATATATCTGACACTTTTTTTGGGCAACAGCTGCTACAGTAACTACTTATAATCAATCAATTTTGAAATAAATTAATTTGCTTTCTAAAGTGGACAATTCTCACAATTTTTGTGAAAAGTCAACTATAAAAGCTGTTATAAAATTGAAGATGTGGGTGCTTTTGCATTTTTCCAGTCTGGAATTTGAAACTGCACAGATCGTGTGACTTTTATGACTAGTCACAAAGGAACAAAATAATCCAACAGAACCATCAGAACAATCCAAGAATAAACAGATACATTTTAATCTGAAGGATGAACAGTCATGAGAAAACTGCAAAATTTGTAGTACATCAGGATGAAATCATTAACTGGATAACTTATAAATTACTTACTCATCATAGGGTGACATCTGTAAGACTAATGATACATCCACAGAGTGCCCAAAGAGAAAAAGAGAAGCTCATCTTTTGTGGTCTTTTAGCCTGTTCATTAGCAACTGAGAAAACCTTTCCAATGTTCTGTAAATATCTGCCCCAATACTTGCTGCAGTCAAAGCAGATCCTCCCACTCAATCCAGAAGCCTTAAGAAGGAAGATGGAGGAGAATTCAATGGATAAGGGCTTCCTGGACTAGCAATGCCCACGGGTGATTCCGCATGTCAGGAGTGAAACAGGATCACCGATTCTGGATGTCAGTTCAGGGGCTGCTCTGCCAAGGTGCTGCTGCCTTGGTCCCCTGAGGGCCTTCAACACAGCATCCTTCAGGTGATTTGTTTTGGTATGTACAGCTCCCGTGGGTGGCACTCAGAGTAGAAATTAATCCCTTTTAGCTGTGGAAATTGTTCCCTTGGACACTTCCTGTGTTACAGGGTTTGGAATGGTCGTTTGGCTCAGCCATATATTCTTTTAAGGCTTTCCCTGTGTGTTGTGATGCCTACCCCTGCATCCAGCCAAGCCAGCCATGGAGGAAGCTCTAGACCAGTGCTTGGCAGAGCTGTTTGAATGGGAATTACCACCTTCTTTTCCCATTTTTATTTTTTCCATTTTTTTTCTACCTCGGCTTGCTTTCCACCATTCCTTAAATTCCTGTCTCTTTCCTGACCCCCATCCTACTGCTTCACCTTGACTTGCTCTCTCCTCCTCTTCGTTTCTGTGTCCTCAAAATAAGGCCAGCTCCCGACAGCAGTGTCTGTGGCATGACCTGACAGAGCTTGCTGAGGTTTTTTCCCCTCCCTACCTTTCCTGCTGGTTGGACCTGCTGCGCAGGATGTGCTTGGGTGAGAAAGCTGACCACTCACATTTCAGTAAATGGGAAGGGACTCAAAGTGACCTAAGAGATGCTGTGTGCTTTCTTGGGTAATTTGCACTACACACATGCTTAATAGCCTGCAAAATGGGCAGAGCAACCAGAAAACTGAGGAGGGCGCTTGAGTGATTATGATGGAATCGCTGAAACCATGACATTCAAATGCAGTGTTTCAGTAGCCTCACCAAGAATAATTTGTAATAGGTTTGTAAGCCAGCGAGAAAGAGCAAATAGAAAGTTGTGTGCATGCACGCAAATAATTGTCACTGCTCTCAGGGGTATATATTTTGCACCTATAGGCACCAAGACAACAATTAACATTGGCAGGAAGCTTTGTGGAAGTACAGAGGCATGAAAGAGTGAGTGATCAATGTAAAAGAAACAGCACTTACCAAAGCAGAAAACAGTATTATCTGGTGTTGTGATAATGACCTCTGGGTTCTTGGAGCTTCACGCAAAGTCAAAAAGGGAGTGATGTGCTGGGTGGAGCTCACAAAGTCCCGGCTGGCCAAGGGACAGGAGCCTCTTGAGAGGTGAAGGTAGTAAAAAGCAATTTCTACAGTGTTCGGCTCACTTCTTAGTCATAATAAGTCAGTAATGACTGGATGGCTGTTTGGAAGCGTGCATCTGTGTTGGGAGGTTGTGCCGTTCAAAGAGAATAGTGTGGTTTGCAAAGGAGGCTGGGGAAGACTTACCAAAATTTTATTGGTGGAGCTGTTCTGCTGGGGCCAGGGGATGTGAAAATTTAGGACTGGTAGGAGTAGTATTAACAGTTGCTATTGCTTGAAGGAGGAATGTGGGATGGTGACACCTCTATATTTCAAAGAATTTATAATACAATGTCCTTTTTTTTGTGCTTTACCAGAATCACTACCAGGACATCCACTTCAAAAGAATAGTTTGGGCTTAAATTATACTGGGGGCCAATTGCACAGCTATGCAGTGATATTAAGTGGCACAATGTCATATTATATGCAAACGCTTGTGTCTTTAGTGGTACAAAGGAAATTCTATGGATTAAAATCCAGCGAAACAAAAAGTTATTCAATTAATCAGCAGCACTTCATTTAGAAAACCCCATGCTAAAACTACAGACATGTAAAGCCTACCTTTTACTTAGATGCCGTTCAAATAATTTACCTTACCTTTTTTTTCTTTGAAAGAAAAGAGAGAAAAAAACCAAAACAAAATAATCTTGTGCCAGTAGGGGGAAAAAAAAAAAAAAGCTTTCTGTCAGCTGTGGCACGTTTAAACACCCTAAATATTTCATCAGACATTGCACTTATTTCAGTGTTTTAAATTAGATTTAATAAATAGGTGCATGTTCAGACTTGTACAGCCCTACTTTTGTCTGTAGTTGGCAATGTGCTGCTGTATGTGTTTGACTGTGCAGTTAAGAATTTTAATTACTTACCTGTGCTATAGAGACACTCATTCTCTTTTAACTGTTTATTAAAAAGTAATACTGTAGCCATTGTGCAAGAAATCTTCCACATTCTGTACAGCTGCAATATTGTCCGTGGTAGGCCCCTATTTTCTGAATGTACCCCTACATTCCTCTTGTGCCCTACTCCCAACATCCAGTCTCTGGAATTCCCACAGACCTGAGATGTTTATGTAACTAAGTCACTGGGTTTTGTGATCATGCTGAATGTTTTTGCTGTTAATTTCACAGAGATGTCTGAGTTTTTTCCATCTGCACACCCAAATGGATGGCACGAAGCAGCATCTTATTATCAAGAAAACACAGCTGGAGCTGATGGTCTTTTTTTCTGCTTGTTTTTGTTTGTTTATTTGTTTGTTTTGTTTTCAACTTCTAGACTTGTTTGGTAAAAAAAAAATATTGAGGAGAATTGAACAAACTCCCCCAAATTTGAGTTAAGAGCCAATGATAGTAAGTTGACATATCATCTTCTTTGTCTAATGGGCTCCCTTAGCAATGACATCCAGCATTATAATTCTACAGTACCTAGAGACTAAATGGGTTCAAGATACTGTTTTGCGTAACAAGTCCACGATCATTAACCAAAATAATTAGAACATTATTTAAATATCAGAACAAAAAAAGATGACAGGATGAAAATACTCCTTAATTTTAAGATGATGGTCAGTGAATGAGTCACAGTTGGAGCTTCACACCTGAAGAAATTCATTCACTGCTATTGAAGCAGCCTGGCTTAAACTAAATTCTTAATTTTTAGATATCTTAAGTTATGTGAGATGGATGTCATCAAAAGTATACATTGACAAAGATGGCTATAGGCAGATACCAATTCGTATGTCTCCACTCCAAGCTGACCAGTTTTGAAGCAGCTCTGCAGTCTTTACCATATGGGGCACTTTTGGAGTCAACATATTTTTTTATTTAGTGACAGAAGAGTGAGCCACAGAGAGTAGGAAGATTTCTGACCTGATTCATGACGATGATATGTCAGACAGCCAGAAACAGTGGCTGTCCTAAAACAAGAACTGTTTTTAAACAGCTGTATATAGCTAAATATGCACATACACATTTGCTTTCCAAATTATATTCTATTTCTGATTTCGTAGTCCAGAATATGTCCTTGTATACAACAGGGGAGAAACAGCTTAAAAGGTGATTGATGACAACATTTTTTTTTCTAAAACTTGGGTGCAAATGAAGTTGATGTATGAATTTGGGCCAAAAATATTACAGGTTATTCATTAAATGTGTCTTGATAATATACTCACTGTTGGATTTCTGTGTAAATCAAAGGCATTGGAGCAAATCTTTAGGAACTAAAGTATGACAGTTTCAGGAATATCTTAGTTTCTCTAACACATCTAGGCGTGTTTTTCTGTGGATGTTCTGCTGACATGTCCTTTGTTCAGATGAGGTCAGTGGCCCAGACCTGTACTGTTATATAGCTGAGCATCTCCTCTGAGCTCCATATTCTTTGGCTGGAGGCTACAGTGTTTCCACAACTTCAAGTCTGGTGGCTTTATCTGGTAAGGTGAGCTGAGAGGCTTTACCTTTCTTCTTTGTTACGGGAAGATATGTTTTCGATCTGGCAAATCTCAGAGCACACAGTGTCTGATTCCATACATCTGGGCAGATGTGATGACCGGCATGTTCGGATCATGTTAGCCAGCTAAAGAGTGGCATCCAGTCTCAGTCTATGTGTCATGCTTACACTGTACAATGGACACCTGCAGAGACCCTCAAATTAACATCACAGAGGCTGTGAGATGACATTTCACACCTCTGTCTAGAGATACTTTCTCACTGTCCAGGCATAGCAAAGTTGTATGAGCTTGATATCATGCTCAGGTTCATGGACCATGATTCTGTGCAGAGCTACAGAGTGGAGGTGTTGTGCCACTTCAACACAGCCACTTTACCAGTGCCATCCTGGGAGACTCCACCATTATCAGCAGCATGGGCAAATGCTTGGAGGGTAACTCACAGAGCTAATATGTAAGTGGATCCCTCCCTGTCTGGATATTTCATTTTGGTCTGGCATATTCTGTGAATGCACCAAATGCATTGTTTGCCTTTAGTTTTAAATGGTCTTCAAATTTTTCTGGGGACTCTGCCCCTAACATTAAATTTAGCATGCTTGGAGTTGCAGTCTGCTTATACATATGCTCATTAAAAAGCTTCAGCCACGTATAAATTATTAATACCCACATTTTTTTGTGCTACAACCTTTGTCCGTTTAGGTACATGGAGGGCAGTAGACCAGCACAGGAACATACTATTTTGCTTTCAAAGGATTGCTTATAGTTCTTGTAACTTTTTCCTAAAAAACTGAGAGGCTGTTTCTCTGAAAGGGAGAGTGGGAGGGTGGAAATGTCCTTATTTGCATTCTTTGTTGTTTCTTTCATTTGAATGTTTTCTCTCCTTCCCCTTGCTTTTTTCACATTTACTGCCTACCTTGTCAGAGAAAGATATTGATATCCTGTTGGCCCATTAGCTATCTTATTGCTTGATATGCCAGACTACTTCCATATGCTTTAACATGTTTGGGAAAGACAGCCTTTTCTCCAGTTTTAAAAAATGATTATATTACATTTTTCATACTGAAGCTTCTGCAGTAGAAATACTGTAAGTAATTCAATTAATAAATAACAAATGTTACCTTTGCTCTGAAACCCCAGGAAGCTGATGACCATTTCTGCTTTACCTTCTGCTCTATCTCCCTTTTCATACAAGAAGAACAGAGGGAGCAGGCCAAAATCCTTAGGGAGAAACAAGAAATCTCTTATTGGTCATTCTTCTGGAATGAGCGCAGTCATGGCAGCATCCTTGCCTCTTCCTTCATCCTCCATCAATTTGAAAGCAGCAGGTGGTTACATCAAGCCATCTTGTAACAGCAGTTACAGCTGGTTTAAAGCGGAAGTATCAGGAGAGCTGTGCATTAACTTACTTAGTGTCAAAGATTTGCTAGTAAAGACAAGCATTTATCATGAACGAGGTGGGGAGAACAAATTATGGAAAGAAAGATACAGGCCTAATTTTAATTTTTTTTTTTTCATGAGGACTGTGAGAGCTTGTCATCATTAAAGAACGCTGTTTTCCCTAATTGGTTATAAGAGTTAAAGAAGGGGAAAAAAAAAAGTATTTTTGTGATAATTTTTCTAGCAGCACCTTGCAGGCTAAAGACAAAGTGTGAGCATTGCTCAGAAAAAAAACAGTTTCAGTAACTTTAACTAACATGCTTAGATTTGACTATATCTATGCACAAATTCGGTGTCTTGGCTGGATGATCTGGCTCCCTCACGGGCTAGTGGGGAGGGACAGCTACTCCCAGTGACATTCAGGATCCTTGGCTTCTTCAAGTAAGAGGGATTAATTGACTGTTGAGGACGTTTCCTTTCCTTGGCTATAAAAGACATCTAAAGAGCTGGTTTATATAATAACCTGTAGCCTTGAGGGAAATTCCTGTGGGTGGCCTTTGCCCACTTGTTTATCCCCCAGCTCAGGTATTTGACGTGAGTGATTTGCAGAAGAATAACCACCATGTGTCCAGACTAAATGTACTAAGTACATATGACATAAACTGCATGTTAGAGGACTGGCCAGTGTGACTTCATACCTATAAGTTGTTACTTATTAATAATATCTTCCCTTCCTTTGCTGGTAGTGTGATTGATATGACTAGAAACCACCTCCAACAAAAAGTTCGGGGGCAAGCATCAGAAAACTGAAACAAAGTGAGAGACTTTGACATGCTAGTTCTGCTTTAGAAAAGTCTTTTTTGACAGTCTTTTTGAGTAGTACCTTCCAGAATGAAGTGATCATAGAATCATAGAATGGCTTGGGTTGCAAAGGACCTTAAAAATCATCTAGTTCCAACTTACCCTGCCCATGGCAGGGACACCTTCTACCAGATCACGACCCAGGTCACAAGAACTGGAATATTACCTGACATCATTACACTTTTTATGTGATCCTCCAAAACATTTTTCCTCCTTGCTGTACTGATGCTACAAGTGCTTTGCTGACTGAAAGTGCTATCTGAATGCTAATTATTTTTGTTCCCTGACTTTGGAAAGCAGGCTTTACTCAAACAGTCCATCAGTGATAGTTTATTGTCTGTGAATGTGCCTTGCTTATAATCCTGGGCCACTTGCAGTACACAAATGAAATCACATCTAAGTCCAATTCATTCTTTTCAATCTTTTTTTTTCTTTTTTTTTTTTTTTTTTGTGAAGTAGCTTAATGATAAATATCATGGCTGGGGTACCTGTCTTATCTATACCTCTATCTTCTTCAGTCAGGTTAAGTTAAAATAGACAGGGATACAGTGGATTTTCCTTTGATTTTCTATCTGTGCTTTCTGTAACTCCTTTGTTTTACAGTACATGCCAGTGTATGGCATTATGCAGCCTCTCAACATGCAGCAATCACTGGTTTCAGGGAGTTGACTCCATCAGACTTCTTCCAAGGAGCATGAGAATGGCTGTGGATCTGCCTCCTGAACAGAATGTGTCCCATGAAAGCGCTTCCTTCCCTGCATTAACACAGCCCAGTGCAATCTCTGTGAATGATTGAATCTCTCCAGGTATCAAACCCAGAAAATGTAAGATGTGTAAGTAAAATGGCTTATTTAAAAATGTTGAAATACAGTGGTCCTGATTTCTTGTTGGCAGAGGAGGAACTCAGGTTTAATTGTCAAACTCAACCCAACTTTACCATTGGTTGCAGACCTTTTTAAACTGTGAGGATAACCACTGTTGTATTAACCTGAAAGCATGTTCCAGTTTACCCCCTCCCTTCCCAGCATCTTCATACAGTGAAGAATAGAGGTACCCCAGTCATCCTACCCATTTGTAGCTCGCCAGATCTGACATATGCAACTCAGCAGACTCTATCCCTGATCATTATAGCTCACTGAAAATATTTTCTAAGAGCTTTCCATCTTATTAGTAAAATGTGATTTTGCTAAAGCACTGTTTGACTGCTTTATACACAAATTTCAAATGAAAATAAATTTATCTCATATGAATAAGGGATTTGAAATGCTGATGACCAGGATTTATCTTCAACTTTAGTTGTTATATACCATTTACTTTAGGAGGCCTAGCATTGAGGTGTCAGAGATATTTCTTCACTTTGCTTTTCTCTTTCAGGACATTAAAGAGCGCTTTCAAGTTAAACTTATCACGAGACTATGTGAAAATGAGAGTGTCTGATGTCTGGTGTAGGTGAGTTGACCAAAGAGATTGTGAAGCTTCAAATTTATCTTTTTGTTCTGAAAGAGCAGAAGTCAGATCTGGCAATTAGAGTGAATTATGGTTCCGTTCCCAAACCATCTTTTCACCAGATACACAAAACCCCCCTATGTTTATGTTTGCCACTGGTATTTGGTGGAGACGAATGTTTCTTTAGTCTTTGTTTGCTTATGGGAAGCTTAAGGCTTATGCAAAGATTGGCACCTAAGTATAAAATAGTTTCCTGCACAGCAATAGCTCAAGGTTTTGAAGAGAGGTCAGCTTTTAGGCTTTACTTTAATTGTTGCTCTTGTAATCCCGAGATGCTGAATGTTTTTTTTAATGCAGACATGGGCTGAGTAGACAAAACTTATAAAACCCCCAGCTAAGTACAGTGCTAAGCTTCTGAATGTTTTCACAAGGCACCTCAGGGAATGTGGAGTTACAGTAGCTTTTAGCCACTTTGGTTTTGTGAAAATTTGGTATTGTAAAACCTTTCTCCTGCTATTGAGGCTGAGGAACTCATTGTTGGGAATTAGTGTGACAATGGAGCAGGGTTATTCTTGGGATCCTAAAAAGTAAAGTCTTCTAAGGGAAACTCACAGTAGAGTTCCTTGAACTACGGAGAGGAATGCATGTCTAAAATGTCTGCTCTGAAGGCAACAAAAATGATTAGATGAAAGTTCTAGTTAATGTTAAATCTTAATTAATTGATTTCTCATTTTCCAACCTGCCTTTCTTTGTAAAACAGATGTCAGAGATGCAAAGTCCTTCCTTTTCTTCTACTGTGTTATTGTCTCTGTTAGAAAGGTAGAACTTTGTTCTAAGCTGTAGTGAAGCCGTAAATTCACACTTTAGAAGAAACACTGACATAATCATAAAAATAAATTCATTTAAATACAATTGTCACTATACAGTTGGCTTGTTAAATAGGAATCTTTAGTAACCAGCTCAACACCCACCTTCTCCCTTTCTCTTTGGACCCAAATTCTTCAGTAGTGGCTGAATTCAGATGAACAGCTGAATGCCAGCTTGTTCCATGTTGCCCTGACATCACTCCGTAGTTTGCTGGCAGTTCTCAGTGAGGGGCATTCTGCACACTCAACTGCTCCATTATGGCAGTGAATCAAACCAGTCTGTTTATTTTTTTTTTCTAATAAACCTTATTCCTGGTTGATAACATCACCTCTATTGTGAAACTCTGACAATCATTCTTGACATGGGCTGGACTGTAACCAGTGTCATTTACTTGTTTATTTTTTGTTTTCTGAAGAAAGCACAAATATCCACATTTTTAGCAGCAACATAATGTATGAAGTCCTTATCTAGTGTTTGACTGCAGGGAAGTCTCAGGAAAGCTGTCCATCACATCTGCTTTTCATTTTCAACTCCCCTGCATTTTGGGAATTAGATTATGGTCTCATCTGACCGAAGTGAATAAAAAACCTTCTCGGCTCACTGGTCTGAGGTTTGGGTTTAGTTCCTGATCACAGCTACAGAAATCAAGGATCAAATAGCTCAGGTGAAGGCCTCTGCCTTTATTCTCTGGCCAAGGCTGCTGTCAAGAGATGTAAGAATGAAGCCGAGTTCATTCTTCAAGGGAGATAGTAACTTCCGTCTGCAAACGAACCTTCAGGTATGATGTGTTGTGGAGCTACAGGTTATTGTTGATCCCCTAGGCTCTAACCCTGAACTGGCTACACTATTTCTGTCTTTTAACTTCTGGTATTCTATTCTGCTCGTAAGGGTGAGCTAATTGAATCAAGGCAATAGTGTGGGTTTGGAAAGGAACCAGATACAAGTGAATAAACCCACTGTGCTGCACTGTACTTGTGCCTTGAGTGGTTGCACCGTGGTCTTATGGATGACTTATCAGAAAAAATAATGCACTAAGCACCACATTATTACCTCAAAATGAGGAAAGAGGCAGCTGGATTTCTGGGAGTGTTTGGCTGCCTGACTGAGGCACCTCCTGAGGGCTCAGATTTTAGAAAAGAGGGCTCCTCCTGGACACACACCTATAGTTTGGATCATCCAGTAGCCTTCTAACTTTTAAGGCTACGTGCTCTTAAGTCACCATATGACTCTTGGTACAGTCCAGTCAGGTATTTCGCACCTGTATTGTCGTTACTTCCAGGAAATGAACATATCTGGTTCCTGGTTATGGCACGGTCTCCATGAGGACTCCATGTGAACGCAGATATCTTTGCAAATGTACGGATACTCTGTAGATCTCACTACAACCTCAGGAACAGAGTCAACATTTCAACCACATTTGCTATCCTACTATGTAAACTACTAGAAAATTAACAGATGTGAACCTAGAGAAGGATATCTATATGAGGTTTATGTTAGAAACTGCATATCTGAGGCTGCTTAGGAGTAGCTCATCAGAGGATTATGAATAATGTATGACACTTTTTACTGTTGGAGAGCCAGTCCTAGCTGAATTAATCCACTCATATTTCTATATATATATAAAAAGCTTTAGCTTCTTTTCAGCCTTTATTCTTGCTGTAGTGGAGCAGGTATTTAAATAAAGTCAGTGATTTTTCTTCCTGTCTGCTTTAGAAAACAATACTCATAGGCTCTTTCTTTGACTTAAACACATTCATTCTTCCTAAAGCTTTTAAAAGAAGCAGAGCTTTCAAGATCAAAGATGTTCATACAACACCTGTACTAACACTATTTTCAGTCATTATTGACCATTCTTTGTGATATTGTTTTATGCAGGTGCCTTTCCAGTGAGTTCTTTAGAATGTAAAGGGAATACAAAAAAATAAGCATCTGTGTATCTTTTTATCACACTTTAAAAAGCAGAGCTTGTTGACGAATGGGGGAAAAAAAACCGCACATAAATATAATCACTTTCACTCCTCTGCTCCTTGCTATCCAGGGTTTTAGAGAATCTTCAGATGGTTGCTCACATGATCATGAAATCACTGTGTATTCTGTAGAATTCGTGGATATGAGCCAGGAATGAATATTTACAATTGGTGGCAAAGCGTGCCACTTGATAATCATTTTTTATTACCTCTTTTTAAATAATGGAAATTGTCTTGCCAGGGAGCAGAAATAATTCCACATGTCTTAGGTTACCCATCCAATTCAGCCTGGAGAATGTCTGGTGAATACTTATAGGGAGCAAGTGAGCGAGAACTTGTAGGCTACAAATTATTCTCAAAAAGTACTTTGCAAACACTTAAAAATATCAAACCAGAAGTAGATGCGAATTCTCCAGTGATTAGAAAAAAAAATAAAATAAAAGGAAAATGGAGAGGGATAAACATACAATAGTTGTTCAACACAGACAGGAATTGAACTATTGATATTGACAGCTATGTTACATTTAGAATCTTCTTGTCCCGCTATATTTCTGTTTTAGAAAACATATTTAGGCATATTTAAAGACTCAAATAAGTACACACAATAAAAAATGGCTATACTGAAGCAAAGGATAGCTGAACTCAGACAATTACGTACTTAATTAGGAGTGGGATCAGAAATTATTTGTGCAAATGAATCTACATTTATTTGTTTCTTATAAAGAAAACTTTTATTTCCCTTCAGAACAGGATGTAAAAGTGGTCTTTTATAACTTTAACCTGAAGCAGTTGATTGTAGTGCAATGTTTGTATGAGTTTGAATAGTAAATCTCCTCTTCCTCCCCGGACAGTAATTTTAAAGGAAAGGGAGATGACAGAGTAATCCAGCCTCAGAATGATAGCCTGCATAATTTGTGATGCAGATATCTTCCTTCTGATTAGCCCATGAACATGTAATTCACAAACTGAAATAAACAGAATATATTATGGCTTTTGTAAAAAATGTTTATTTTATTTTACTTTACTTTATGTTATATTAACATTTTATTGTATTTTAACTTTTCCTTTGGCCTGTTTGTGATGTGGCCCTGTGTGAAGTTGTGATATTTCGTGGTGGCTCTGTGTTAGCAGTAGCTGAAATCCCTAAGAAACCAGTGTAAGTGAAACCTACTGCAGTCCCCAGAGTCAGCAATAACAGTGCTGGGGACCACAAAGAAATAGGAGAGGTGTTCCCACAACATCAGACCTGGAGTTCTACTCCTGGTGCTGAACACCTAAAGAACTCAGACATTAGAGATGCATGAATTCTTCCAAAAGAGGGCAGAAGCAGCATTTACAGAGTCCCCTTGACAAATATGTTCCCTTCACCCAACTGCAGTCTTCTGTGTCTCCCAGTGTCTCAGAATACAAACCTCTGGCTCTGCAAAACAAATGAGACCTTACAAATATTGCAACACCTACACAGCACTGCAGATTATAAAATATATCAAAATCCTCAGTGGTGTCTTCCAGACAGCAAACCCCATTAGGGAAAGTACAGACTGCAAACTGGGTGGAATGCCAAAGGTTATTTTCAGTCCCTAATATTCATACTTTTTCATTATGTTTTCAGTTCGAATGGTTTAGTAATAGTTTAATAAAAACTCTGAGAAGTGTGTGAGCTTGTGTATGTAGCCCTTAGATAAAAGAAAGACAGATGAATAAAGAAAGGTATGGCCAGAAAGGTATGCTGTTATGTACCCACATGTAACCGATGTAAAATTTTTGGACATTCCAGGCCCAAGATCAGACCCAATGTGTCACCTTAGCCCAAGGCACTGAAATCATCAAATAAAAGGCTGAAAAGGACCACAAGAGGTAATTTAGTCCAGCTCCCTTCCCTAAGGCAGGATCATGTCTAACTGCGTCATTCCTGACAGATGTTTGTCCAACCTGCCCTAAAAAGCTACACATGATCATGTCTGCCAGGTACCCAGGCAGACTTTCTTGCATGTTTGGCAGTGCTTGGGTGTCCTGTCAAACCAACAAAGCCTTGTTGAATTGACAGTTGAAAACAGTAAGAGAGAAAAAGAAATACATGTAAGTTTTTGCAGTAGAAGAGAAATTATGTTTGATTTTACTTTATTGTTTCACTCCAAACATCTCATTTTAGTGATTTGGATTCTTTTTTAATGGCCTGTGGAGGTAAAACATACATAGTGGGATCTGCAGACCATCAAAATTGGGCTCCATCAAGAAAATAGAGAAATTGAAGTCCATATGTAGGGAAGAATTTTGTGGGCAATATTAGAAATTTTCAGCCCAATTTAGAAGACACTGCCAATATCAACATCCACATTTTTAGCATATTTTAGCACATTTTAGCTGCACTTAATGCAGCTGAGATATTGAGAGAACAGCACACTATGTTCCACCAAAACGTTTGTTATAAACATAAACTTCTGAGGTTCCCATCAATAAATATATTTTCAAAGTGTTTCACCCAAAATGCATAAGGCCAGTCAACATACAGCTCTGTGACTGCTGACTTTTGATGGCATTAGGTTGGTTCAGAACTGAGTCATTGAGCTGGTGGAGTCTATGTACGACCATACATTTGTGTGCTGAAAAACTGGAGATGGTCATGGAAAAATACTCATAAGTTCTGAAGCAGAATGAAAAGTTTAAATTGATTTAAAATGTTCAGTTCAAATGTTTGATTAATTTATAATTTTTGATCTTGATTATTTTGTATAAATATAACTAAAGCAAATTAATAATTACAAGTATTTTCATTTTAAGGTGCCTGGTATAATATTGCAGGGTATGTTTCAAGATTGCTAGGCCTAGCTCTGAAAACAGTTTGGCTCCATCTTCTCCACAACCCCTCATTATGTCATTGAAACTAACAATTACTTTACCTCCTAGCTTTTTCTTTTCCAGGCTAAACCCACTTCAGTCTCTCTTGTCTGTAAAGTGTCTCAGCCTTCCACCTGTTTTGGCAATTTTGGGTTTGCCAAAATCCTGCTCATACTGAGGGGTCTACAACTGGTCACTCTTTTCCAGGTGCGGCCTCACCAGTACGGAACTGAGGGGAATAATCACCTTTTGCTTGGTGGATAATTCACGTACTGAAATTAGGCCTAAGTTTTGAAAGATAATCTGTGCAGGACATCAGGTTATTTCTAAAGATTCAGTGAATCACAACAGAGATGACAGTGGGTATCGCAGGAGATAAGACAAAGCTGCTAATTTTAAAGCATTGCTCAGGTTTGGAGCTAGATGATCTCTAAGGTCCCTTCCAACCCAAACCTTTCTATGATTCCATGATTCCAAACGTGTATGCAGGTGCTATGCTAACTTGAAAGCTTAATGAATCATTGTGTGCAAGGGCTGATCCCTGCCAGAAATCCAAGCCCAGTGCTCAGACCTCAAGGTTGTGTCTCATTCTGACAGAAACAGCAGAGAACTTTGGGTTATAAGGGGATATATATTAAAAAAACTAAGTTCAGGATTGTAACTTTAGGCTAAAATGGAAAATATTGTAAAATTACCCATCTTCCCCTCCATTTCTTTTTATTTAAATTTTTTTTTTTTTTGCCTTTTTTAGATTTTGTGAGTACCCCTTCCAAAATGCTATTTACCCACAGCAAGATTTTCGTAAATGTCTATGTTTCTGGATTTCAGGACCCTGTCTTGAAATAAGAGAATGACAGGTTATGCTGTCACTCCATGCAGGAATTACCTGCTGGGTAATTCTGAGAGTGGGTGTGAACAGTGGTCGGGTGGAAAGGGGTGGATCAACGGAAAAATGAAGAAATATTTATGGTCAGGTCTGGTTATGTTGCTCCATCATTTTGGCAGCCAACCATGGTTGTGAACCCTGCTCCAGATCATGACTCGTAATTACAAAGAGTGATGGCAGGAAACAGTAGAGCATAGAAAACAGGAGAATGAAGAAATAAATAATATGAAGGATAAAATTAGATATACAAATCCTTAAGAAAAATCTTCGCTGTCCAGGCTCATGTTAAAATTGCATCCTATAAATAGCTGTAGAACATTCAGGAAGTTACTCTTCTGGAAACAACCAGCTGCTGTATTTTGTTCTGAATTCCAAGTTTCTCACCCCGTATCTTTGCATGATTCCTCTTGTATATTTAATCTTATATGTATATGTGACAAGTTTGAAAAAAATAGGTCAACAGTACTTAGGATAAGTAATACTTTAATCAATTTTAACGTAACTTCTGATGGATAGTGACTGAGGATAACATACTGCCTTCACTAATTCCATTTAAAGTAGCAGGGACATAAAAAAATAATATTGTTCAAATTGCTTGGGGGACACAAATTATGTAATTTATATTCCCAGAGAAGCTATAATATCCAACAGGATACTGTAAAGGGCATGCAATAATTTTAGTATCTACTATGATTATTATTGATATACAATGTTCATGTAAATTCATGCTTCTTCAGTTCTGTCTGGAGGAATCATTAATGTGTAATGGATCTGATGACACAGAAGACCTTAATGATAAGTTGTTACTGGACTTTCACTCTTTTTATGCTTAATAGATTTTTACTTGAAAGAGATATCCACTCATCTGCAGCTTTCAAAGTGTGTTTGTATGTGGTCGAGGGCAAAGCATGTCAAGCACCATTTTTGGAAACTCAATATTAAAAAATTTAAAGTCAGTATCATTACAGTGTTTCAAAAATAGAAAACACACATTACTTTTTAATGCAGATCATCCCATGCAAGACACATACAGTAAGAATGACCTGGATTTTTGGGCAGAAATATCAATATTCCCAATAAGAATATAAGAACCAAATCTCTAGCACGTACCTCTCAGAGTCTATAGCACTATGCCATTTTATATGGGCTTGATTTATAGAATCAGAGAATTGTTTGTGTTGGATGGGACCTTAAGGATCCTGTAGTTCCAATACCCCTGCCATGGACAGGGATGCCACTCAGTAGACCAGATTGCTCAGGGCTCCATCCAACCTGACCTTGAACAGTTCCAGGGATGGGGCATCCAAGGCTTCTCTGGGTCACACGTTCAAGGATTGACTAAGGAAATGATTACTTGACTATATATTTGGGCTCTAGGACCCCTCTTGGAACAGTGAAAATCTAAGGGAAAAAAATAAGTCTCATTTTGAAAGTGATGGAAGAATATGGGCTTTACCAGGCAGTGAATAGTTGACAATCAGCAAAAAATTGATGGACATGCCACTGCTGGAAGAAAAGCATGAATGCAGTCCCGGACACAGAAGCAGGGGAAGATCAAGTTAGAATACAGAGGAATTTTTAGCTCTCTGCATGGTGTAACATAATGCACAGTCTTGTACTAAAGTAACATGATCTTGTGCTGTTTAGATGAACCTAGAGGCTGACAAAATGTATGAATTATTGCCTATTGATCCAAAGAACATGTACTAGTTAATTCTTAAAAGAGGTGATTATCAAACCTGACACAAGCAGTGATCTCAAGCTATGGTGTAGAAAAGAAAGACCTTTGGGAAAGGGAGCTATACAGAGGTGCTGTGAGATGTGGCAGGGGAAGGGCTCCTTTCTGTAGCACCTTTCCTAAAGTTTCTGCCAGCCACCACTCCTAGGGACTGGTTGCTTGAAGTGTCATGCTCATGGCTATCTTTGTCCTCTTTTGAAGTTCACTCAAAGGAATTAATGATTTGAGTGTCCCTCAGGCCACCCTGTCAGCAGCTTTAGCAGGCAGCTGTAGGATTTTCCTTGTCTATTCCAAAAGCCACCAAAAGATATCCTGAGTTGTCAGTTCACTGTGGGATAGGAGGCAAAAGGGAAGGCAAACTTGCACATGCACTACAGGGTATGTAGATACTTTCATAAAACTTAAAATATTATTTTAATGCGTTCTTGAGGGTATTCCTTTGTATCACCATAGGGATGTCTCCCATCCATTTCAGTCAGGTTGGAGCAGTCTTGCTATGCTATAGGATAAGGACAGCTTAGGAAAGCAGGTAATCCCAGAGTTTTTATTGCATATTCACTCCTGAAGTGGTACTGTCCCGGAGGACTAGAGTGTAGCTGCAGAGAGTCGACCCAGAGGTGTAACAGGCATGTGATGAGCAGCGTATGGAGGAACAGGGTTTTGGAGATGATGACAAAGTAGTGGAAAATGTTCATTTTCTTCCATTTTTTTCTTTATAAACACAGATTTGGACTAGATCAATCTTTCTGATTTGACAAGCACTTTCCAAAATTATAGAAATAGATGGTCTCTGCCCTGAGGTGGTCACTGTTCCCAACACTAGCCAAATCTGCACTGCAAATCTGCAGGCAGAGGGGTGTGGGACAGGATTCTACACAGAGGCACAGCATTGCAGCTCCAGTTTGTCCCTGCTCAAATCATTTAGGATAACAACTTCAGTGCCAAATCCTCTTGCAGCAACAAAGAGAGGCTTTGCCATTCATTCACAGCAGTAAGGAGGAGAGGCAAAGCAGGGTTTTACCTCCAGCACAGAGAGCCCACTGAGTAACTCTTAAGGATTCAGGTAACATAATGCTTTAAAGAGATCTTTTTAAAGAGATTGTGGTTTGTTTAATGAAATAACCATTTCATTTGCAGGTAAGGATGGCTGCTGCAGAATGGAACTTCTGTGGCATTTCGTTCTGATACTTTTCTCACACCCAGTTCCCAACAAGATATGTGCTACAGTGAGGCGACACATAAACTTTATGCAAATTTTAAAAACTCATCACCCAGCTTTCTTTAGTACTATTTTTTTTGCAATATTTAGTAATCATATTTGTGTTCCCGCTTGTTCATAAGAGTGATGTCTCACTTTTTAAATTAAAAGATGGAACTTCATGCAAGCAGATGTTGAATATAAATCATAGAATCATAGAATCGTAGAATCATAGAATCATAGAATCATAGAATAGATTGGGTTGGAAAAGACCTCCAAGATCATCAAGTCCAACCCCTGA